>JARYHS010013630.1:308471731-308496587 GCA_031002005.1 Vandiemenella viatica | reverse complement strand
TTTTGAATAAAACTGATTGGTGGAGAGACCTGCAGTCAGTTAGTAGGGTTGATGTGAATTTAGGTGTGAAGACATTCTGTCAAAGAGCAATATCTACATTAAGGGACATGATGTATGTGTGGGAGAAAATCCAGAAGTTGGTGCAAGTCTATTGTCAAAAGAAATGAGAAAGTCTTGGAGATGGTTTTCACTGTGGGGCCAGATCATAAATATATATTTATCTAAATCAGACACTAAATTCAAATGATATGTGGTTCAGGAAATGTTGCTGGCTTAGTAATAGGTTGGCAAAGGATACCCATGGCAGGGCCATTGATATGGTGGGTGAATTTAAGAAGCTATTTGAAAGAATTGAGTGAATCAAGGATAAAAAAAGGATGTAGTGGGGGAGGCTGTTTATTGGGGGAAGGGGAGCATATCTAGGAAATGTCACGGATAATGAGTGAAAGTGGGGATATTGGTATATAAGGAAGTTGTCAATGTACTCAAGGAAGGAGTCCCAAGGTAGAGGCGTGGGGACCATGAGCAGACGTTCAAGTAATCACAGATATGATAGAACCGTTGAAGAACAATCAAATTACCACAATCACATGGGACAAGGGCTCTACCACTGTGGTCATGGGTCACAATGATTATAGGGCATAGGCTATAAGGCAGCTTTCTGATACCAGCATGTACTGTCCACACATCACAGGTCCCACCATTATGTTCCTTAAAGTAGACACTTCCCTTCTCAGCTGTCTTCCGATTTGTAGTAGATGCATCTGTTCAAATGGAAATCCACTTTCAGGCACTCCCAAACCTATCACAAGCCTGAATTTCTCACTGTTTACCCAGCTGATCTTGTATTAAAACAAATTTCTCAAGCTTCTTCCCATCCTCCATACAATTACTCGCATCATGCCTCTCTAATAACCAACTATTGCTCTTTGCTCATCACTTAGTTCTTGTCTGGTTTCAAGTCCATCACCCAAATCATGCATTGTGGGCATGCTCTTTTCCTGAAATGTGCAATTGTTCACCAAAATCGTACTCTCTGCCTCAGCACATATTTTAGCAGGCCAAGGAATCTTGAAAACACATTACATTGAAAACACATTACAACAACCTACTCCAATCTGACCACTGCAAAATTTTTTTTCCATCTTTTGACATGTTACACCCACCACAATGCACACATTTACCAAATAACCTGCACTAGTTTCAATCAGCATGAATGGCCACAGGTTGGTTTTTTTCTGCTGTTGTCAGTCTTTCGGCTGGTTTGATGCAATCCTCGATCGCTTCCTATCTTGTGCCAGCCTCTTCATCTCTACATACCCCTTACAACCCACGTCCTTGATTATCTACTTCATATATTCTAATCTCTGTCTTCTCTACAGTTCTTACCTTTGACTGTTCCCTCCACCAACAAATTAACTAATCCAGCATGTCTCAAAATATGACCTACCAGCCTCTCTCTTCTTTCTGTAAACATCCTCCGCAAACCTCTTTCCTCACCCATCATTTCCAAAACTCGTTCATCTCTTTCTTTGTCTGTCACTTTCTTCTGTAGCACCACATTTCAAATGCTTCAATTTTCTTTCTTTCTGGTATTCCTAAAGTCCATGTCTCGCTACCATAAAGTGCAATGCTCCACACAGAATTTTAAAAAGTTCTAATTCCTAGATCAATGAAGGCTCTTTTTGCTAGTGCTATTCTGCTTTTATCATCATTCCTGCTTTGGCCGTCGGTTGTAATTTTGCTTCCCAAGTAACAGAATTCACTTACTTCTCCTATTGCATCCAATCCCATTTTAATATTTAGTCTACTAGTATTGGTATTTTTCCTGCTACGTTTAATCACTTTTGTCTTGCTTTGATTTATATTCCAGTTCAAAATCTTCTTTCAGTATTTTGTTCATGCCATTCGGTAACTGCTAAATATCCTCAGCCCTTTCTGCTAAAAAGACAATGTCATCAGCAAATCGTAGCATACCCAATTTTTCTCCCTGAATACTTAAGTCACATGGAAATTTTTCTTTGACTTTCTTATTGCTTCTTCTACTTACAAGTTGAATATTAACCAGGATAGACTACAACCTTGTCTCACACCCTTTTTAACTGATGTATGTCTCTTGTGATTCTCCACTTTTATTACAGCCACTTCATTCTTATATAGTTTATAAAGTATTCTTCCATCTCGATACTTTAGACCTGACTTCTTTAAAATTTTGAACATCTTGTCCCTCCTAACATTATCAAAAGCTTTTTCTAAATCAACAAATGCCATAAACGTATCTTTGTTTTCCTTGATCCGCCCTTCGAGTATTAATCTTAAAAGCCAGAATTGCTCCCCTTGTACCACAATTTTTCCTAAACCCAAACTGATCTTCACCTACTATTTCTTCTACTACCCTTTCCATCCTTCTGTATATTATTCTGATCAGTAATTTTGAAGCATGTGATGTTAGACTAATGGTGTGTTAATCCTCACATTTGTCAGCTTTTACTTTCTTTGGAAGTGTGAAAATGATTTTGTATTAAAACCGGAAGGAATTTCTCCTGTTTCATAACTTTTTGATATCAGCTTGAATAATTTTTCGAGTCCTTCCCCTAGGGATTTCAGAAGTTCTGCAGGGATCCCATCAATTCCAACTGCCTTATTTGCTTTCAAGTCATGCAGAGCTCTATTAAATTTTGCTCTCAAAACAGGAACTCCCAATTCATCAATGTCGACATTGCCTTCCTTTTCCATTACGTTATTGTTCAAGTCATCCCCATTATACAGTTTCTCAATGTATTCCTTCCATTGGTTAGCTCTACCATCTGAGCTTAAAAGAGGTTTCCCAGCAGCAGCTTTATTGTTCACATATCTTTTCTTCATTTCTCCAAAATTCTGTTTGATCTTTCTTTCTGCAATATCTCCTTTACCTACAACCATTTCATTTTCTACTTCTTCACACTTTTCTTCTAGTCTTTTTTTTTTTGCATTTCTTATTTATTTGATTTCTAAATTGCCTGTATTGCTCTCTTCCTGTTTCCTCCTGAGCATTTTTGTACCTTCTCTGATCCATCAGCTCCAAAATTTCTTCTGCGATCCAAGGTTTTTGGTCAGCTTGTTGCCTGAAGCCTAATGTTTCTTTACCAGCATTCATTATTTCAGTCTTTAATGCATTCCATTTGTCCTCAGTTGAGCTCCTTTTAGAGTTACTTCTTAGTTCTAAGTCTACCATTTCCGCAAATTTTTCTCTCGTACTAGATTGTTTCAGTTTATTCATTTTCAGCCTGCTCCCTTATTCACTTGAATTTCAGCCTGCACTTCATTACTACCAAATTATGGTCAGAGTCTATGTCTGCTCCTAGGCATGCTTTACAGTCAAGAACTTTATTCCTGAATCTCTATTTGACCATGATATAATCTGATATCTGCCTGTATCCCCAGAACATTTCCAGGTGTATATCCTTCTTGCATGGTTCATAAACAGAGTGGTTCATAAACAGTGTGGTTGCCACTACTAGCTTCTATCTTCCACAAAATTCTTTCCTTCTTGCTCATTTCTTTCTCCTAGACCAAAACTTCCTACAGTATTCCCCTTTCCTTTCTCCCACTATCGCATTCCAATCACCCATAATTATTAGGTTTTCCTCCCCCTCATATTGGATTAATTCTTCAATTTCAGCATATATTTTCTCTATTTCTTCATCATCTTCCTGTGACGTTGGCATATACCCTTCTACTAACAAGTCGGGGCAAGACTTAGTTTCTAACATCATCAAAATAATCCTGTCACTAAATTGTTCATAATAGCTCTTACCCTCTTATTCATTACAAATCCTACACCATTGACAGCTTGTGTGCCAATTATCCTGTGTTCCCCAGACCAGAAATCCTGCATGTCCTTCCATTTGATCTCACTAATACCAACAATATCTAACTTAAGTTGTTCCATCTCCCTTTTTAAGCTTTCTAACCTTCCTGCCCTATTCAGACTTCTAACATTCCACGCTCAGACTCGTAGAAGGTTTCTATCCATTCTGATGACTCCTCCATGAGCAATCCCCGCCCGGAGATCCGTTTGGGGGGACTATTTTACCTCCAGAATATTTTTCCCAGGAAGAAACCATCATGATATATGTAATTTGAGAGGATTACATGTCCTTGGGATACCCTTTGAGTTTTTAATGAAGTGGTTTCCTGTTGCCTTCTGCATCCCCATACTGTTGATCGTTTCCTATTCATCCGCCTTTAGGGGCTGTTTCCAGCCCCAAGGGCAAGGTGGTGCCCTGAACTATTGCCCACTCTGCCGCCCACCTTTTGGAGACCGTTGGCAAGCAGTGGGTGACTCCTTATACTGGGAATCTTTCAGTTGCCAGAGCCTCGCAACAGTTTATATTTACCAACTAGACTATATCCCTGAAACTGACAACCCCCTAGCTTCAACCTCTAATAGGACTTTACCAGTAGAATAATCACTTAATATTTATTTATTCTTTAACATTTTATTTATTTTACACTTTATTTTATTTTTTCGCATGTGTACATACTAGCTGACCCAGCAATGCTTCCCTATTGCAAGACTTGAGTACACACAATGATTAAATGAATGTATTTGAAAGTTTGTATTCAGCTAAAATTAAATATTTACATATAAATTTTAATCACTGTTTCATTCAATTGAAAGTCCATTGTAATGGTTTTGGATATACAATGTTTTTGGCAATTCCATTCAGCATATATACAATAAAATCTCTTGGTTCGTTTTGGAGATATAACATGGGAAAGGTTGCATGTGTAAATCAGTTGTAAGAGGGGTGAAAGGGGAGAGCGGATGCAGTTTTGCGAACTAAATGTAAACATGATTTTCACTTATTTTTAAACCATAAGCGTTTTATCAAATAAAAACTAGATTTGCATGATGACACAAAAACTTTAATTTTTTAAAATACAATTTTTTGGTCAGCAATTGTCCGATCGGAATCGGCCAAAAAAATGTTTAACATGATGTGTTGTATTCTCTAAGAATATCATTATCTACTTTAACTAATTTTCCCACTTCATTAGAGATATTTGCAAAAAACTGAATGGTATGAAGTGTAAATTTTCCTTAATTAGGGTGATGGAGAAAAATGAGTTTTTATAAACCAAAGTTTGATAGTATTTAACTCTTGGCTTTAATGTATACATGTGAAATGTTCCAGACAAATTGAATAAAAACTGTGAGCTTGTGTAAGGAACATTCAGAGGAGAGGATGTAAAGGGGGGGAGAGGGATTGGGATTTGGCAACTAAATGGACAGTATTTTTCTGTTTATTTTAAAGTATACGCGTGCAAAGTTCCATTGAAATCTATAAAAATGTGGGTTTTTATAAAATGAAGGGTTGAATAGGGGGAGAGGGGGTGATTTTTTTGTCAGAAACCTTCACACGTAGTATTTTTCCACTTGTTTTTAAAGTATATGTGCAAAGGACCATTGAAATCTGAAATCTGTGGGTATGTGTAAAGAATATTTACGAAAATAAAGAGGGGGGAGAGGGGTAGGGTTTCTGAAAACCAAATGTAGACTATTTTTCTGTTGGTTTTAAAGTATACATATGCAAAGTTCCGTCGATAGTGGATAAAAACTGTGGGTATGCGTAAAGAAACTGTCAAAAATTAAGGGGATGGGAAGGGGGAGAGGGTTGGGTTTTCACAAACCAAATGTATAATTTTTTTTCTTTTTGTCTTAAAGTATATGAGTGAAAAGTTCTGTTGATATCGCATAAAAACTGTGGGTGTGTATAAAAAAACATTGGCAAAAATAATGGATGTGGAAAAGGGAAGAGGGGTCGAGTTTCTGAAAACGGACAGTATTTTTCTATTTATTTTAAAGAGTTCCATTGAAATCGGATAAAAAAAATAAAAAATGTGGATTTCTATAAAATTAAGGGTTATAAAGGGGGAGTTTCATCATAATCGGATGAATGGTATAGGAATTCATAGGAGACGAACATACAAACATTCATTTTTATATAAAAATATCAGCAACATATGGAGGGAAAAAAATGCTGAGAGGAAATATTTATATGCAAAGAAAAATCATACCCACCACTCACCAAACTTGGAGAGCAGCAGCAGTAACAAAAAAATATAATGCACAAAACACGTAAAAAAAAAAATATTTCAGGTCATGCCCATTTTCAAGACAATAAGAAACATGTGTCTGAGCTCTTGCAAGTGCCTACAGTCAACACAGCCACATGTAGGATGGAACTGACTGTTGGAGATAATGGGGTGAGTAGCAATAATATCATTAGAAATATTAACTGGGGAGATACAAATTAATCAAAATAAGAAAAAGAGAACATGTAAAAGAAGATAATTTTTTTATATTATATTTCCAACGAAATTATCATTGTTCCCTCCAGCATCTTCAACAGTAAATTCTAACCTCAATTACAGGTTTACATTTCATCGATACACCGTGAAAGCCTTCAATCTCACATGTTTATATTTTCTTAAAAAAGGGCATGGCTCAAAGTATTGTTTTAGTTTGTGTTTGTGGATTACATTTTTTGTTGCTGCTGCTCTCAACCCTTCAACTTTCATGAATGATGGGTATAATTTATCATTTCTTTCTATGTAAATATGTTTATACATAACATAATACTACAGGAGAATAACCTCTGCTTACAACAGCAGAAGGCAGGATGATAATGAAACACAGACACGCATTGAGCATTAAAATTTTTCAGTTTATGGCCCTTCGTCATCACTAGAATGAGGTAGCCACAAGGAGGTTGGTGGCCAAATGAGGATTTAGAGACCATATGCAGGAGCTACCGAGTTGGGAAAAAATCAAACTGTATGAAAGGAGTAAAGAGGGAAGGTGATCTGTAGTAACGCATAAAAGTGACTGTTACTAAATTAGAAACTACATCACAAAAACACATCATGACAAGCTTAAGGAGTAAGCAGCATATATTGAGCAATGTTTTATTTTTGTGTTGATATAAAGAACGCAAAAAAAATTGAAATAAATGAATAGAAACTCAAAGATATTACACACTAATCTGAACATCAGCTAGGATGAGTGGTGGTCCATGTTGGGAATAAATAGTGGGTGTAGGGGACAGGGATAGAAAAGAAGGAAAATCACTGGGTATTATCTTGAAACATTGGTATCCAGCTTATACTTGTAGGCACAGGTGGGCACAGTTAATCCAAACGTTAATCATTATTCCGCTACTTGAAAAGTTAACTTCGAAAATCGTTAAATGTTTATAAATTTAACGCAAGTTAAAGTTATCCGTTAAAAGTTAACTAGTCAAAAGTTGTACTGATGTATTAGTATTATAGTATGGTAGGTATAACTGCTCTCTATCTCAAGGTGTTATGTACCATGATGCAAGTGTGGATTTATTTATAAAAATTAACAAATTGTGGTTACGCTATCGCCACAACAATGAAGTGGTATTCCTGTCTGTTTTTATCTTTGTTGAGACTGTGATCAACATAACACTTGCAAATTGTCTTACGAGAGACAATTAAGGTACTCGTGATTTTATAAAAAAAAAAAAAAGTAGTTAAAACAAACAAAAAAAACCATGAATGCAGAATGAAAAGCAACAATATTATAGAAAACAAGTTGGACTGGGACATCTGAATATGTGAAAACTGCGACCAGTGAAATTTGCGGCCAACCTAAAATCTATGACCAATGCCTGTTACGGTTACCTTTGTGCCACGGCCTACCTGTGACCTAAAGGCCCCTTTAGACGACCCGGCCTGGTTTCACTAAATCATGGCCTGCATGTTTTTACGTGAACAAATAGAACGGAAGTTAGTCAGCGACATCCTTTTACATTACATGGCCAAAACTGCCAAACTAGCTTCTACTTTTTTTTTTTTTTGTCATAGAACATTTTCTTTCATAACATAATGATCTCTATGTATGGCAGGGGTGTTGTTTTGCAACTTTTAATTGTTAACGATGTTTACAAATTAATACACCTCATTACAGATAATAATGTTGATTTGTCAATAAGATAGGTTATGACGCTTTTTAGTTTATTTACGTTTCCAGAATACACAATATAAAATAGTCACGCCGCCGGCGTTACGCCGCCGCCGGCTGAAAATGCTCGGCGCGCCGCCGCCAAGATTTTAGCAGGCGGCGCCCACTACTACACCGAACGTACGAGCAGCGCTACCGGTACAGCCAACTTATATTATACCGCTGTATCTTTGAAATTATACAGAATGAAACCCAATTATACAGAGGGGTCATCCATTGATTACATACGTGAGTGAAAGTGCTGGGAGCATAAAAAGTCCACGAAAAGTAAACAGTAAGTAAATTTTGAATGACAAAAAGGAAATAGATATGCAGGAAGGGTTGCCAACTCAATGAAACAAGGGACAAACACTTTCAAAAAGGTGCTGGAATGTACTTTACTTTTAAGTGCTCATTTTTGTATCCAATTATACAAGGCAATCTGTTATACAAACAGGATACAAGAGGTAACCAAATTATACAAGTTTTGTATCCAATTATACAATCTGGCAGCCCTGCATACGAGTGGTGGCGTGGCACACAGTTCAAACAAATGAAAAGACATCAACAACCTATGTAACGGACTAAAGTTAACGGAAGTCCAATTTAACGGAAGTTAAGAAGACCGTTAATGATTTTTTAGGTTAACTTAAAAGTTAATTTTTCACAATTTTTTTAACTTCGTTAATTAATGTTTTGTGCCCAGCTGTGCTTGTAGGTCAGCATTGAGCTCCTGAGTTGAGAGGCTGCTGCTGTTTGAGAGGACTCAGGGGGCAGACAGTGAAGAAGAATCTCTTGTGCGTGTACACCTTCCCTTGTCAAATGGCTTTCGTATCCTTGCACGAGTATGGTTTTAAACTTAAAATGTTAAAATGTGTTCTTTTTGTGTTTGCCGTGCCACTCTTGCTTTCATCTCTGGTGAGTCTTGGATGTACTCTCCATGTTCTTTGTTGGATTAATTACCTAAAAGATATTTCTTTTATCATCAAACTAAGCAAGCAAATATAAATTTTTTATGTATCGATGATTCCAGTTTTTCTTGGAAATTTGGCTACAAATAGGCAGTATTTTTTTTGACAAGGCCTCATCAAGGAAGACTAACATCTCATAACTGCCTATTCAACTAATGGAAAATGAAGAAACAAAAATGTAATACATTTCATAATAACATGGAAGCCTGAATTTCATCTAAATATTAATCAGAAGCCATTCCAAACCTTTCTTTTCCTAGTCTGTTAATAGCTGTTAGGCTCAGAAAAACAATTTGAGATGGCGTGAACGTTTTGGCTAATGTTTATTTATTTATACGCCAATTGGCTAGTTTCCACTAAGAATAAATCGGGCGTATAGTAGTTTTTAATGATTAATCATGCTAAGGAGATAACAAAAAACAACCTTATTTAATATAAAAGATAAAGATTATAATTATTTATAGAAAATAAAATCGACAAAATCAGCCATAGTGACACGTGACCGCGAACGCCAATGAGAAAGCATTACGTCATAGCGTCCCTTGCGCCACAGAAGTGGTTGACATTTACATGTAATAGAACACCTTGCGTAGTAAATTTTTCGTTTGTAGCAACTTCTGTGTTGCTAATTTAGTTATTGTTAATTATTTGGCGAAAGAGAAGTCTAATTCATTATGGAACAAGGTTTTAGCAAAGCAACCAGTTGTAATTTGCCCAAAATTGTCGCCGTAACCGTTGGAAGATTTTTCGCCTCAAACATAGACTTCTGTTCGTCGGAATTCCGCAATGTAAAAACTTCCACGTAAATATATACAAGTGTCAAATATATATTATAAGCTGATATCAGTTTCGTAAACAATAATCTATTGCTTAGACGTACATTTATAAGTTAATTGATATGGTTTTGATGTTACTTTTGCGAAATATAAGCAACTGTTAGGGAGTTCTATAATTACCGTGACGTCGCAATCTGATAACGAATTCTTGTAGTTTCAGCGTGGCGTATCGGTAGTGCTCTTGCTTCCCATTTTGCGAACCCGGGTTCAAATCCCCATACTAGCAAATATTTTTTTTTTCTTTTTTTATATGCAGTAATCATTGAGCATTGATTTTATTTCATTTAAAATTCATTTACGAATTTTAATTATGCGAAATAACTATTAAAACATTATTTACAATAATATAATTACTTACAATAGATAAAATAACCAATTTCTATTACAATGCTACGACCATAAAAGAGATATTCTGTTAAAGTTCCATTTCCTTTGTAGAACATGAAATATACCTGTTTCATAAAAAAGAAAAAAAAATCAACAATAAACAATGAAATAATGATTATATATAAAAAAAAGTTGGGACTGTATATTCTGTAATATTTTGTTTTAAAAGTTATTTCACATAATAAAAATTCGTAAATGAAATAAAATCAATGCTTAATGATTTCTGCATATAAAAAAAGAAATAAAAATATTTTCCAGTATGGGGATTTGAACACGGGTTCGCAAAATGCTAAACAAGCACGCTACCGATACGCCACGCTGAAACTGCGAAACAATACGCTAAAATTATAAAATTTAAACAATATTCACAAATTTTTGCGCGTTAATAACTCATTACCTAGGACCCATTTTGAAGAAATTATTATAATACAGACATATGGAGTTATTACCTTTCAACATATACTCGGGGGATCGAAATCCGTTCGGAACAGGTCTGATGGTTCCCAAGTAAGCTTCATATCAGCCTAACATCATCATCTTTCAGTTACGATATCTCGAGAACCAAGAGAGAAATTAAAAACAATTATTCTTTATTTTCGAATTGTTTCGTCAAGCTGCTTAAGAATCTATCACCAGATTGTGGCGCCACTTAATGATGTTTATTCTATGAAAAATAGCACTAAAGAAAGATTTTATCACATAAAACCAAAACAAACTCAACTCATACCTTATTCCATTATCATTACTTGAAAAGTAGTGGTTCTGCAAAATTCATCATTTTTGCTTTGGATTTAGAAATATATTATGCACAAACACTTACATCAAAATGGTCTTCACCTGTCTGCAGGTAAACTGTGAGCATCCTCCCTCCTTGCAAGTTTTAACCACTTTCTCCGTATTTTTTCATTGTTTGGAACATATATAAATAACTTATCTGGTGTTTTTATTGTTGTGCTTCTACACTTCGGCACTACACAGTACTTATAAAACGAGGAACTCATGTTTAACTAAAGAAAATCTATACCTGCCATATACGTACACGACTGTTTACAGTCATATCAGACGGTATGACGTCATCCAAGACGTCATGACAGTCTAGAGCGTTTTTGAGCTAAATTTAAATTCGCTTTTACAAATGCAAAATACATAATGTAAATGTTCGATTCTTTACAAAATAAGATGTTTTTTGAGTAAAATAGATAATAAGGTGAAGTATTAACCTATTTTTCAAATATAGTCAACTACCCAATTGGCTTTGTAAATACAGAAATAATTCTTAACATATAAGATAATTCATAAAAGTCTTTTAAAGTTCAAGATTAATCCAGCATGAGATCCTCCAAAGAAGTTGATGTTGGAAGCATGTAAGTTAACCAGACTTTCTATTATGTGGTATGGTCCAAAAGCAACATAGTTTTTGTTTGGTTTTACAGTATCCAGCAGTCTTCTTGTTCAAAGATCTCCCCTCGAGCAGTTAAATTGGAATTGCTAGAGTATTTCTGGTGAATCAATAAGACCATTGACATCTTTGTAGAAAAAGTATAGGTCTGTCAATTGCCTCCGACTATGTAGGCTGTTAATGTTATAATACTGATACACATCAAAGTTTTCACCATGAGGATAGTGTAACAGGAAATTACAGAACTTACGCTGAACTTTTTCGACACAGCTAATTTGTTGATCTATGATGACCAGACAATACCACCATATTCCAGTAATGGTTTGACAAAGGCAGAGAAAAGTCGAAACAGTGTATTAACATTTTTGAATTCTTTCCCAGATCTGCATATGAATCCAAGGACACGAAATGCTCGCAGAGTTATGTAGTTAATATGATCAGAGAAAGTAAGCCTATCATCAATCATCACTCCCAAGTCTTTTATTGTGTAGTAGCCGTCACGGCTGGTACGCATACCGATGTCGAAATCAAGGCAGCAAAAGCGAGCTAGACAGGTTGCACAAATTCCGAGGCAGTGCCCTCAAAGTAGAGTGCTGATAAGTAGGAGTTGGAGCAATGACCGTCTCAAAGAAGTCACCTAGACGGCCTGGTAACAGATTTATGATTGGTGGAAAATTGTCCCCACTGGATGGAGAGCTCGATGGTGGGGTTAAGACCTTAGGCTCTGGGACGGAGCTCGAGAGAAGACTGCTCGACGCCGACTCGCCCCGACAAGTTGTCTGCCGAGGGGTGCCGCTGATGGAGGTGTCGTCTTCGCTGGGGTAGAGGCAGACAGCACCCGGGATCGACGCCACTGCGGGACGCAGCCAGCACGTCGCCCCAGCCTGCCGTGATCGCCGGACAAGCTGCCAGAGTGACGACGGGACTCCAATAAAGTCAGGTGGGGCCGACTGTCTAATTCTCGGGGATGGTCATTGCTAATTTGGGAGATATTGTAGCCTTAGCTCGCTGTTGCTGGCCGAGACCCGGCTGCATGGGGAAGCAATAATACCTCTGCATAATAATTGTCAGCGCCATTGAGGCTAATAACAAAGGCTAATAAATGTTCTGATATGTGCTATATTGTGACTACTTATTTTTAGAGCTCTCCTATGATGGTGAAAAATTGCTAACCCGAGTGGCAGATTAAACGAGGGTCTACTGGGGTTATTCCTGCAACCCTTGCCCACATTCTCTCTCTCCTTTTAGTGGTGACTCGTAGGGCGGGTCACTACAATTGAGTTAACCATTTCCACATTTTGACCACATAAGGAATAGTTGTGACGTCGTGAAAACACCATTATAGCACATTGTTTTATGTGAAGGTGCAACTTATTTACCTGACACCATACCTCTATGTGCAGGTGCAACTCATTTACCTGACACCATACCTCTAACTTGGAAATGTCTCATTGTAGAATATCAATGTCATGATCACTGTATATTGCTCTGAAGATCTTCATATCATCAGCATATAGCAGATACTCAGACTTAAAATTTTCACCAATGTCATTTATGACTATGCTAAATAGGATAGGCCCTAAATGGGAACCTTGTGGTACACCAGACGTAACAGTGTACTTACTCGACAAATGACCATTCACTCACACTTGTAAATGCCTGTCAGATAAATATGAGTGAAGCCAGTAAAAGGCTTTGGATCGTATCCCGTAACGACTTAATTTACTTACTAGAATTTCGTGGTTAACCATGTCAAAGGCCTTGCTGAAATCTGTATATAGGGAGTGCACATCTTGACCTTTATTCAGTGCATTAAGTATTAAGTTAACGTAGATATAGAGATTAGTTGGCGTAGATCTTCCGCCGAAAAATCCATACTGTTTTGATGTAATGATATTTTTTAATGCAAAAGTAAGCTGTGGCAGGACAATTTTCTCTAATAGCTTAGCAAGTGATGATTGAATGCATATTGGCCTATATTTGCTGACATCAGCTTTATAACCTGATTTATGTATGGGTCTAATGTATGATAGTTTCCATGCTGAGGGAAAATTTCCTGTTTCAGGAGACTTATTGAAGAAGTGATTGATAGGCTTATGGAGTCCAATAGCACAATTTATCAGCAGAATGTTGGGTATCAGGTCAGGTCCAGCACCTTTATTAATGTTCAGTAGCGAGTTCACAAAAAACATCATCAAAATGAACTTCAAATTTAGAGATGTCTGCTTCTGGATATTTACTGCTATTTTCATACATAGAAGGAGCATATACTCTTGAAGTATGATGCGAACAGATTGCCGACCTCAATACCATTACTTACAGTAGCGCCGTTCCATGTCATGGTCGAAGGAATGCCAACATCACTGTGTCGTTTATTTTTGATGAAACGACAAAATTGAAGAAGATTTGAAAACTGACACTAACAAATTCGGTCAAGATGATAATTGTAACTGGTTACACTTAGATTTTTACATCCAGTTCATAATTTACTAAAGGCAGTATAGTTACTGATGGTTTTTCTCTTCTCGTAATTTCTATGAGCGATTTTCTTCTGTTTTATTTTACATATCAGTTCCTTATAAAACCAAAATGGATAATTAGTAAGCCCCGGATTCTTAGGTTCGAACCTATTTTGTTCCCAACCTAATATCCTCGAAATTTTAACTTTCTCTTACATCTACTGTATAAACTAATAATCTTCATAAATTTAATAGGACCTAAAATAACCTAATTTTTATGTTATGACCTAAAATGACCTAATTCGGTTTTTAGAACCTAAAATGACCTAATTCGATGTACTGATCCAGTTCGACTGTAGTTTCGTTACTTAAACAAATGTCCAACCGGATTAGCTCAGGGGTCGTGGAATATGGCATGGGCTAGAACCCAACCGTCGGCTCTTCTGACATGGTATTCCGTCGTTTTGCTTTTCTCCTCCAGGCAAATGCCGGAACAGTACCTGATTGACAGGTTACGGGCGGCTTCTTCCTTTTCCCCCTTCCTTCTCAAAAATTTCATTTTCTTCTTCTACATCGATCCAAGTTAATGTTACATGCCGATCCGGCCAGTCACCATCACCAGCTGTATCTATTATTACGTGAATCCTAAGTTCCAAGACACTGCAAATGTGAGCAGTATGGGAATGATCCCTAACATAGTCCGAGGGGTAAAGCCGAACTTGCAGGGTAAACGAACTATGTTTACGTGTAAAACGGAAGAACTTATTTTAAAATTGGAATAACTATTCACCACAATATTAAATGATGTGTTTTAACCTAACTGTTGACAGTAACATTGAGCAAAGCTGTAACAATGCGGTGTGGCAACTTCACATTATTACAAAGGTTTACATTCAACAGAAACAAATCGACAAAGCAAGTTTTAAACATAGCACGTTAAACATTAACGATCTCAGGAACGCAAACCCTTTCTGAAAAATTAACAGTTGTAACCATCATCGTTCAGTGGTAACATGAAAAATTAAAATATTGTGTAGGCCTACATAAGTTTAGTCCCTTAATTAAAAGCAATCATGCCTAAATAGAAATCCTCAAGAAGTAGACACCTGCGAGAGTGGTTAGGAACGACTAAGAACTTTTCTACAGATGAGAGAAAATTATATATTGTCAAGCATGTGTTAAACCAGTAAGTTTAATTGGTTTTATATACATATATCTTTTATAATTTAAAAAAAGTATTTCTAAAGTAACGTAAAGTGACAGAGTCTAGACTGCTGAATGAAATTTCATAATATTTACTGGGTATTATCCGGGGTGTTATATTCAGGTGGACTATTTTTATTTTTGCTTTCTATATAAGTAACTGCAGGAAAATTATCCCACGTACTACAGTATCAGAATTCAGCAACTTATTTGGCAAATGTTACAAGGAGAAACGCTTCCGAACAGAAGGAGAGTTTCATTACAAGTTCAAAGCTGGGTGCAGAAGATTCGTTTCACCTGCGTCTGTGTGAGGCTCTCACTGCCGCTAATATACCAGTTGCAACAGTCCATAATGCAGTCCTGAAAACCATTTTGGAAGAATTTTGCAACAGAAAAATATCAGATGAATTCACTTTAAGAAAGAATTACTTGCCTCAGCTACAAGATTTTTTTTTTTTAACTGCTTTACGTTTCTCAACAGCGAGGTCTTTAGAGACGGGAAAGGATGGGGGCAAGGAATGGGAAGGAATTCGGCCATGGCCTTTTTAAGGAAGCATCCCGGAATTTGCCTGGAGTGATTTGGAAAACCATGTAAAACCCAAATCTGGATGCCCGGACGGGGATTCGGACCGCCGTCCTCCCGAATGCGAGGCCAGAACGCTATCCGTTACACCACCACGCTCGGTCCAGCTGCAAGAGAAAACCATTAAAGAACTAGTGGACATTGCTGACCACTTCATCTGGTTAAGTGTAGATGAGGCGACAGATGCCTGCGGCAGATACATAGCGTTGTTGTGGGCAAGCTCGCATGTGAGGGACGTAGTATACCCCAAGTCATTATGTGCAGAGAACTTCCAATGACTAACCAGTCTGCTATGGTAACTGCTGTAAGGAATGCATCAAAACTGTTGTGGCCAGGTCCAGAACACGAGGATAAGTTGTCGTTGTTGGTGACAGACAGTGCAGCTTATACGATAAAAGCAGGGGAGTGTTTGAAGGCATTCCATCTTCAAATTGTCCAGGTCACCTGTCTAGCTCATAGGCTGCACCGGGTAGCTGAAAAAATTCGCGAACAGCACCCTGTAGTTTACGAGATAATTCCTTCAGTGAAGAAAATATTCCTGAAAGCGCCAAGTCGAGTCGTTGCTTTAAGAGAAAAGCTTCCATCAGTACCCTTCCTTCCCGAGCCAGTAGTGACACGATGGGGGACTTGGCTCTCAGCCGCAATACATTATGAAGAAAACTATGAGAGCATCACGGCGGTTATCGAATCATTAGATGAAAGCGAAGCTATTGCTATATTAAATGCAAAGAAAGTGTTGCACTCAGTACCAGCTGTACAGGAGTTGAAATTTATAAAGGCAAATTTTTACAACCCAGAATTTTCAGTCAAGAATTTGGAAGGAGGTACTCTACCGTTGACGGAAGCACTTCAAATCATCCAAGAAGTGAGGGCCAAAGTGGCTCCTGGACCAGTTGGGGTGTCTATAGCTCAGAAGCAGGAGTCTGTTTTAGCCCGCAGTCCAGATTTCAAGAGGATGGAATATATAGGCTGTGTCCTCTGTGGTCTAAAGAAACAAGAATATTGCCTTGGAATCCTAAGGAAATCGCTGATACAAAGTTCACACCTCTGACCACATGTGACGTAAAGCGTAGTTTTTCCGCATTCAAGAGAATTTGAACGGAAAAAAGAGGATGATTTACTCCTGAAAATCTGTCAAAATATTTCATTGTTCAGTGTCATATTAGAAGTTTTAAATGAGTTGTTTACCATAAACAATAAAGACGAAGTATTTTGAACATAATAGTGGTTTATTTTGTTTGTTTTAATGTGATTGAGCAATGACATGTTAAAAGTTTTTAATGTGTATTTGACATTGTACTGTAAAGTCAACAATATTTTTAACACTATGGCAGTATAAATTGCATGTTTTAAATTTTATTTCCCTTAAAAACGTTTATGTTCCTAAATCAGAATTTTAAAAACCTATAAAAACCTAAAACGTGAGTTGAATAAACCTAAATTTGGTTTTTTAGAACCTAAAAATCCGGGGCTTAATAATTAGCATTTTTCTTAAAGCGCAATGGGACAAACTTATTAATATCCCTGTAAACTATCTCATTAAACCATTTAACTTTGTCATCGATATTGTCCAGTTTATATAAATCTATCCAATTGATACCCATAAAGTATTTATTCAGTGCAGAAAAGTCAGCACTTCTGAAGTTATAAGCAGGTGCATCATTTGGTTTCAGACTTACTTGAAATTTGAGTAGCACAGGATGATATCAGTCCTGATCAATAATAGCAGATGTATTCTTGTTAAAGACATCAAGGTCACTAAAGCACAAGTCCAGTATCCGACCATGATCACTGTGAATGTTGTTAAGTTGAAGGCACCCAGAAAGAAGAAATTTCTCGTTCGCCAATGTTTCACAATCTACTTGGGGTAAGCTACTATGAATATTACAATCACCAGATATCATGAGCTGACAATTTGGATACTTTTTTCTGATGTAGGATATGGTTTCCAGATGAGCAAATATGAGACTGTGGTGGAATGTATACACATCCAACAATAATGTCACCACCATGCCCTTTGACAAAAATTTGCTCTACATGATCATAATTTACTGCAACTATCGCTGAGAAAGGCGTGAGAAGCTGACTAGAGACAAGATTCTTCTCCATGACAATGCTTGACTTAGCATTGGAAGTCTCACTTGTGGATAAAATAAAATGGACATAATTTTGTCATCCTTCCTGCTTCCCTGACCTATCACACTGATTTTCATTTCTTTGGTCCACTGAAAGAAGCACTGGGAGACCAAACTTTTAATGACAACACAGCGGAATGCATAATGCATACTTGATTGGTGACCCAACCTACTTCCTTTCATATTGAATACTTTAAAAAGCTTCTCATAATTTGGGAAAAGTGTATTTGAATAGGAGAAAATTATGTTGAAAAGTAGTATGTACGAGGGTGGTTTGAAAAGTTCTCGGAATGTATTAGAATTAAGTATCTTACCTCGGTGGAACTGCTTTTATTTTTCAACATAGTCTCCCTGTAGACTAATGCATTTGGTCCAGCGCTGTACCAATGCCTTGATCACATCTCGAAAATGAGATTCCTCCAGGCCTGCAAAATACCTCTCCAATTCGGCTGTCAGTTCTTCCCTTGTAGAAAATCTCCGTCCACTGAGAAAATTTTTCAGTTTGGGGAATAGATGAAAGTCTGATGGTGCCAAATCAGATGAATAAGGTGGATGTGGCAACAATTCGTACCTCAGTTCATGAAGTTTTGCCATGGCAATAACACTTTTGTGCGACGGAGTGTTGTCCTGATGAAAGATGACGTTTTTCCTTGCCAAACCAGGCCTTGTTTCACGTATCTTTTCCTGTAATTGGTCTACGAGGTTTGCATAGTATTGCCCCGCGATTGTTTGGCCAGTAGGAAGATAATCTATTAGCAGAATGCCTTTTGCATCCCAGAAAACTGAGACCATGACCTTTCCGGTCGAACGCACTTTGTTTTCTTTGGTGGTGGTGAATCAGCATGTTTCCACTGCTTTGACTGCTGTTTTGACTCTGGGGTTTAGTAGTGGACCCAAGTTTCATCTGTAGTCACAAACCAGCGCAAAAAATCTTGTTGGTTGCTCTGAAAACGGGCCAGACTTTGTTTGGACATTTCCAATCTGGTGCATTTATCATCCAGGTCAAGAGCTGCGGCACCCATCTTGCAGATAATTTTTTCATACCCAATTCTTCGGTTAAAATATAATATACCCGTTCAGAAGACATCCCTACAGCTTCAGCAATCTCCCGCACTTTCAGTCGACGATCCTCCATAACCATTTTATGCACTTTTGCGATAAATTCTGGGGTCATAGCACTTTTTGGCTGTCCACTACGTGGATCATCATCCAAGCTCTCCCGACCAAATTTAAACTCGCTGGTTCACTTGGCAACAGTTGAAAATGAAGAAGCAGAGTCCCCTAGTGTGTTCTGAAAGTCGGCATGAATTTTCTTTGCTTTCATACCTTTCTTTACAAAGTATTTAATCACTGCTCGAATCTCAGTTTTTTCCACTGTCACAAATCACTACGCGGGAACAACAACAAAGAGTCGTCACTACCACACTCCTGCAGCTAGAGCACTGACGTGCCACGTGTTCACTCACAAAGGATGTGTGATTATTGCGCGGGTACCTCGTTGCTCTAGCACTGACGTCTAGCGGTGATTCCGAGAACTTTTCAAACCACCCTTGTACTTGGTTCATTTGTTATGGCAAATATTTAATAAAAGAAGTCTTGCCCTCCTGCCTTCATCTGTAAATGGGAATTAGCTTATCAATAAATGCTTGACACCAGACAGCCAGCTGATCACCTCCAGTGATATCCTGCCTTAATTAAACTTATTATTATTATTGAATGAGTGATTAAGCAATTGATTATTAAAACACAGTAGCCAGGGCAAAACACACACACACACACACACACACACACTCTCTCTCTCTCTCTCTTTCTCCCCCCGATGACTATCCATACTTTTAATAGAGGTGAGACATGTGGAAATGGGAAAGACGTGTTCACATATTTTCCCATTTGCTTCTATCACGAATAAGATTATTCACTGAAATATAGATAAGTGTGTTTGTGTTCATCCTACCCCTCCTACCTACATATGTGGAGGTAGGCACTGAAAATAAGGAAGAATATAGAAAGTAACCTAACAGCAGTTTCATAGTCACTCTCATGCAACATGATATACTATCATAATATGACAGATGGGAAAGCTAATGAAAACAAATTTTGAAATAAGAAGTCTGCACAGTGGGAAGCTTGCTGCAGGTATGCAGCAACACTTCATATTGCAAGAATGCTTTGTGAAGTGTTGTTTATTAAGTAACTTGAAAATCAAACTGGATAAAACAATAGTAGTACTACTTTATGAGGAAGCATCAAAATAAATAAAACTGCACAACTATTGATTTTACATTCTGTGCATCAATTTTTTTCTATCCTGATGGCGTTATGTCTCATTGACTTGGGCGTCATTAAAAGGTAGGGGGCAGAGAACAGGACGCTTTGGAAGGAACCATTTCTACAATCACCTGTAGTTATTTAAAGAAACTACGGATAGCAGACATTAGGATAGCCAGACAGGGAACTGAACCGGTGTCCTTACAAATTTGAGGTCAGAGAGTTACCGCTCACCCACCTCGCTTGGTGGTGCCTCAAATCAGAAGCTCCCTAGCCCTGATATGCAGCTACGATGGAAGATGTATCTGTCCATGCAGTAAATAAAATGAAACAAAATTCTTGCAAAGATGTTTGTATAAATATGAACATACCTCCAAGTTTCCCATCAAACTCAGGATTTGTTGCTACTTTGAGTCCTGGATGGGGCATGAGAAAGCAAGCTATTGCTGTGAAACAAGACCTAATATGTCGTCGTAAAGACTGCAACTCAGGGTGCTGTTTATGAGAAATCTGAAATAAAAAGCACATATTGAAATTTTGTTAAATGAGGACAAGATAAATATTAACAAAAAAACATTACAATTAAAGAGTAGCATGAAACTGTAACCCATAGAACATTTTCTATTTCTTTTATATTCACCTACAAGTCACAGCACCAGTTGTAAAAAGAAAGAAAAGTATTAGAACTGAATTGTTTGTAAATAATAATATCTATCTATATAAAATGCTATTCTTGGTCACCGTGTACTGATGTCTGCACACTCTAACGTCGCGCTTCCCATTTCTGCTGCCCAACTAACAGTGACCGTAGAATGTCAAAGTTATGCGTGTTATTTAATAACAGTTCTATTTTGCCGAGGACCCATGAGCAAATAAGCTAGCTTGCAGCACGCTAAAAGAAAAGTATGCATTTCGTAAAAAATTGACATTAATTATTAGTTGCTTTTTCTTAATTAAAATTCATTCTATGTAGATTTTTCTTATACTCTCTGTACAGCAATACTGTTGTTACAGCAAGCTATGAAACACCTACATTACATCATTTTCAAGATTATGAGGATGATTTGATGAAAAATATACTTAGTTAGCGAAGAAGCGAATTGCTAAAATGCGTGTTCAACACACATTTTTGACTGGCTTACAAGTATTTCTATTCGATGCAGATATTTTAAGTCACTGTTATAATATATATTCGAAGAAATGATTTGCCGAAACACTGAACTAAAAGTATGTACTGTGTTTAAATAAATATATTAATTATTAGTTACTTTTATTACTGATGTCACTATATCAGACACAAGTAAATATTTCCAGTGGCTCAAATTTAGATCGCAGTACAGTGAAATCATTCGTACACGGATAATAGAAGCTATGAATATTAGCAGAAGTTGTGATTATGTCGAAATGCAGACAGGTCCAGAATGACAATTGAAACAATTTTTTACAGACTAATTCATAATGAATATAGTTTCATAAATATCCTAATTTAAGATGATTTCATAAGTGTCAGGTTAATGAAGTTATTATTTCACATGGATGTCCTGAGACCTGGACTAGGAATAAAATCAATATCACGTGCTATGGTATAAGGTTTTAGGATTCCTAATTTATTTTTAATTTTATTGGCTTCAAAATTCTGACATCATTAATTCTGTAAAAGTTCCATCTGTATCGCTGTGTAAACTACAACAAATGTGTACAAATTACAAAATAAGGTTATGAGCATTAGATAACAATTCTATTTAGTCGATCACAATCAATTGTCAGAACATTTCTTTCACCAATCTTTTTTGACAGGCTTAGAGAATTGTATTCATATAATAAGTACCAGAAAAAAATGTATATACCTGATACTTTTTGAAAAAAGAGTTTGGGGCATTGCTAAATCACCTTAACAAGTGGAGTCCACTGCTTTTAAAATGTGTTTGTCTGTTCGAACATGATTCACACAAAAACTACTGATCAGTTTTTGATGAGCTAACCATTACATGATCTGTTTAATCTATACATCAATGGCCCATGTGAGCAACAGCTAGTAGAAATAATAATAAAAAAAAGTAAAATAAAACTGTCACTTATTAAAGTTTAAAGCAGGAGAGTGCAATGAAACAAAAAACGTGCAGAACATACAACATTTCAGCAGAGCCCATTCTCATGAAACAGTATGATAAAACATGAACAAATTTATGGGTGTGTACATGCCAAACAGTGAATACTAGAGAAAAAATAAATCTCAAGCAGCACTTGAACCCATGACCGAATGCAAACACAACACATTATACTGTACAGCTTTTTGAATTCTATAGCTAAATGGATTCTCTACTGCTCTAAGTTAAGCACATATACTTCTACAATATTTAACACTTGACTTCTAATTAACAAAGAACTGAAAGGACAACCCGCGTGAAGTTACATATTTGAGGTGTTATACCATTCCAAAACAATTTTCATTGCCTGACCCCCCCTCCCCCCCCCAAATCCCCATCAGCACCAAAGACTTTTCCTCACAGGGACAGAATTGAATAAGAATAAAAATACTATTTACCTTTTTTTTTCCTCTTTCTACTCTGACATTTTAATCAAGGAAGCAAAAATAAAATTTTTACCAGCACAACATACTGATACAACACCACCTAGATTCAGTGAAACTATTAGTCAAAAGTACATCATACCTGCAATCTCCTGTTTAAAATTATCTCTCCACCGGTTTCTCCATACTCTGCTTCATAAGGGAAACTCCAGTCTCTAATAAGGAACTGGAGTTTTTGAAATGGTTTGCTCCCACTATCTTCGAGGGCCAGTCTGCCATATTCTGTGAATAGCTAGAATAAAGAAGAAAAATTCTAAACAATTACTGAAAACCACAGCAATATTCACTAAATCTACATCATTGTATTAGGTCTCCGCTTTTGTGGGTTTCATGGCAAATCCTCGTCCATTTCTGATGGACACTTCAACATTCTTCCTCCACCACTTGTTTCCAACTCTAGTCACTTCTCTGTCTTTCTTTACATGATCCATCCACCTTGTCCATGGTCTTCTTATAAGTCTTTTTCCCTTCCCGTTGTTCATAAGAGCAAACTTTGGTATCCTTCCCTTCTTCACTCTCACGACATGCCCCAGCCATTGCAATCTTCATTAAAGGATCTTCTAATGCTTTGATCTTAATCTTTCCCTAATGTTTTCATTTGCGATTATCCTCTCTCGTGAAGACACCTAACATCTACCACATGTCATCTGCTTATATTTCTCTTTCTCTTAGTACAGATTTTAAATCTATAGGTCAGTATTGGTTATCAGTATTTTATTCCCCCTCCAATTTGGCCACAAAGTTCACATGGGCACAGGCCACCCATGACTAGTGTGAATCATGAGAGGGTGAAAGGAACTGAGCTCATAACTAAAGTCTAACTGGGCCTGTTATGCCTGGCATACCTAAAATATAAGAGAAAAGTCTTACTGCCATTTGTCTGCACAATGTTTAACTTTGTGTGTTCGTATTATAACTATATTTTCTGTTTGTGAAATGTGCAGTTTGAGGCAGAGATTAGGCACAATTCTAGCATTAGCCTAGATAATTGCACGCAACTCTAAAAGCCTCAATCAGTATGGACTGCAGTGGCCCATGCTCTTGCCTGGTCCAGTTGTATATCCCCGATCCAGTGTGTAGTGCCTCAGTGGACCGAGCCACACTGAAGTGCGTTATTCATAAAACTTCAATCAAATTAAATATATATAACAATTCAACAGTTAGTCGAGTATAGCGCCTATCATATTTAGTAAAAAACGTTAAAAAATATAGTATAAACTTTATAAGACTACTTTATCAAATAAATTTAAGGTTTGTTTTAGAAGAAGGTTGAAGTATTTGGGAAAATCATGACTGGAAACTGTGGCGCCTGTCGTAGGTATCGTTGCGAAGGGATGCGTTGTAGTTGGTGTAAGAAGTGGTTTCACTGGGCATGTGGGGAAGAGGAAACGGGGAAATAAATGAGGCTCTCCCATGGTTTTGTTCACTGTGTCTTAGGGATGATAGGATGTGGGAGATGGGCGAAACGATTAGGGAGTTGCGTGAAAGGATCAGGGTTCTTGAGGCTCGTCCTGTGGAGGCTCAGCCTCTGTAGGCGTGGTCTGTGGTGGCCTCGCCTGTGGAGGTTCAGCCTGTGGAGGCTCAGACAGCATAGGCACAGCCTGTGGGGGCTGAGCTTGTCGAGGCTCAAGCTGTAGAGGCAGAAAGTAGAGATGGTGGGTTGGAGGAAGTTGATAAGGATGGGTGGGAGCTGGTAACAGGTCGTAGGAGAATCATGGTAACAGGATGAACAAGCCAGGACACTTCAGTAATTGTGGGAAAAAATAGGTTTGACCTGTTGCCAGAGTCAGGAGGAGAAGAGCCTCATGTAGATGTAGGAGTAGGTAAGATACAGCAGGTAAGAATAGGAAAAAAAGGGTTCTGCTGCTAGGTAGTAGCCATGGGAGAGGTGTAGGCCCTCTTCTGCAGGATCAGTTAGGTACAGGATATCAGGTCACAAGCTTTTTCAAACCTAGTGCAACATGAGGCCAGGTAATAGAGGATATAGGTTCCCTTTGTAGGAGTTTTCACT
>JARYHS010013630.1:308287132-308470731 GCA_031002005.1 Vandiemenella viatica | reverse complement strand
TGTGTTTGAACGCGCTAATCTCAGGAACTACTGGTTCGAATTGAAAAATTCTTTTGTGTTGAATAGACCATTATCGAGAAAAGGCTTTAAGCTATATAACATCACGCTGCGACTAATCGGAGCGAAGAAGAAACAATGGAAAAATGTGGAAAAAAACGGGGAAAATTATTCATCTTTGAGGGCTTCTGTGGTGCGCTGCGGAACGGAAAACGGTTCAAGATACCAAAAAAATATGTATGAAAGGATTATTCTCTGAAATGATCTAAAAAATGTCCACGACAGTATATGTCTCTCTTTTAAGATAACTCACTAGAACCGTTTTATGGTAATCTAATTTGGTCGAAATTAATGCATTATTACCAATTAGTATTGTTAGAGTTGTATCAACATAATAATATTAATCTTTATCAAATAAATGTGTTGTTGATTAAGAGTATTTAATTGTGAAAAAAATTGTCTTTGGAATCACTTAATTTCAATGAACATCTTAGAAGATATTACGCGCGGTCGGCTCCCTTCTGAAGGTTGTATGCAGCTTTATTTGTTTTTACGATATATATTGTCGTCGTGTGTAATAATACTTTTTACAATAATATTCATTTTGTTTTAAGGATAACATTTTGGTTCTAATAATTCACAATTATTAACACTTTTATGTGTTGTTGATTAAGAGTATTTAATTGTGAACAAAATTGTCTTTGGCATCACTTAATTTTCATGAACATCTTAGAAGATATTACGCGCGGTCGGCTTCCTTCTGAACGGTTGTATGCAGCGTTATTTGTTTTTGCGATATAATATTGTCGTATAATAATACTTTTTAAATACTATTTCATTTTGTTTTAAGGATAATATTTTGGTTCTAATAATTTCACAATTATTAACACTTTTTTTTAGATTTGATGTAAATAATTAATTATAAGTAGGTGTCATGGTTTTCTTTATAGTATTGTTTGTTTTAAGGATAGTATTTTGTTTCTAATAATTTAACAATAATTAACACTTTTTTAGGTTCCTAATTATTAACCTTACGTTTGTTTTTTTATTGATTATGAATTACGGTTAGTTAAGTTTTCATTTCCTACGTTCTTTCTTCGTCACTATAATGCCTAGAAAAAGATCTCAGCTTTCTCGGCAGACTGCTACTGCAAAGCGGCTGCGAGTTTTGCGCAGCAATGAAACAGAGGATGAAAATATGCATAGGTTGGCTACTCAACGAGCAATCAGTGAACAAAACCGTGCTAATGAATCGATCGTTGAACGTTCGCAGCGTCTAGCCTCACAAAATTTCCGAACTTTGATAAACCGAGAACGGGAATCAAGCGCTGAACGTTCTCAACGTTTAGCCTCACAGAGTTCTCGAACTTTGGTGAACCGAGAACGGGAATCAAGCGCTGAACGTTCTCAACGTTTAGCCTCACAGAGATCTCGAACTTTGGTGAACCGACTACGGGAATCAAGCGCTGAACGTTCTCAACGTTTAGCCTCACAGAATTCCCGAACTTTGGCTAACCGCGATCGGGAATCAAGCACTGAACGATCCCATCGATTAGCACAGCAAAATGCACGATCAGCAAGAAATAGAACTCGCAGGCAACTTAATTTATTAAATGCTGCGTTTGCTTATGATTGTACCCTTGACTATACTGAGCTAAATGATATTGATATTGGCAGAATGGATAAAATATGCAACTTATGCCAAGCAAAAAAATGGGCGACTGAAGCTCCTGGACTGTGTTGTAGTGGTGGCAAAGTAAATATACCTACAATTCCGGAACCAACTACAGTTTTAAAAGAACTGATATCAGGCTCACATCCATCATCAAAGCATTTCTTAAATCACTCAAGACAATATAATACACTATTTCAGATGACTTCATTTGGTGCCAAAGAAATTCGTGAGGGAAACTTTATGCCTACTTTTAAAGTCCAAGGGCAAGTTTATCACTTGATCGGTAACTTACTTCCAGCTGAAGGGGCACAACCCGAATTTTTGCAAATATATTTTGTTTCCCATGCAGATCAGGTATCCTTGCGCTCAAATTTAAATCCAAGCTTGCAAACCGATCTTATCGACGTTCTCCAAACATATCTTCACGATCATAATACGTATATTCAAAGTTTTAAATACAATCTGGAAAATAGACCACCGAATGACTTAAAACTTATTATTCATGCTGATGTGAAACCTCCTAACGAGCATCGAGGTCGGTATAATGTGCCAATAGTAGATGAAGTAGCTGTTCTTTTGATAGATGAAGACAAAGGTCCCCGAGATATTGTGTTGACTGCGCGAGATGGTGGACTTCAACGAGTTTCTGAAATTCATAGATCTTATGATCCACTTCAGTATCCTTTACTGTTTCCCTTTGGTAATGACGGATATTGTATAAATATTCCACAGCAGAATACTGCTGCTAGATCTAAAACTGTATCATGTATGCAGTTCTATGCATTTAGACTCATGGTGAGAATAAATGACTTTAACAGCATACATTATTTCAAAGGATTATTCAACCAATATTGTGTTGATATGGCGGCAAAAATGATTTCTGAGAGGCTTGACTTCATCAAAAGAAATAAAAAAAAATTGAGAGCAGAAGAGTACATTCATTTAAGAGATGCCGTGGTTAATGATGCCAATATAAACGCTTCTAATATTGGCCAGCATGTTATATTGCCGTCGTCATTTACAGGATCCCCCAGATACATGAACGAAAAAAGTCAAGATGCCATGACATATGTCAGGAAATTTGGAAGACCAGATCTCTTCATTACATTTACGTGTAACTCCGAATGGCCGGAAATAAAAATTGAGTTATTACCCGATCAACATTCTTACGACAGACATGACTTGGTTTCTAGAGTGTTTCATTTAAAACTCAAAAAAATGATAGACCTACTAACGAAGAAAAATATTTTTGGACCATCGAAAGCCTTTGTTTACAGCGTAGAATGGCAAAAAAGAGGCTTACCTCACGCCCACATTTTATTGTGGCTGGCTAACAAAGTACAACCAGATTCTATAGATGCAATAATATCGGCTGAAATACCTGACAAACAACAAGATCCAATTCTTCATAATATTGTCATAAAAAATATGATACATGGTCCTTGCGGATTTCATAATCCTGAGTCACCATGTATGAAAGAAAACATTTGTTCTAAAAAGTACCCTAGGCATTTTATTTCTGAAACACAAACCGGGGATGACGGTTACCCAACCTACAGGCGCAGGTCTCCAGATAATGGTGGAAACACAGCAATAATTCGTGTCAAAGGTACAGAAATGAGCGTGGATAATAGGTGGGTTGTTCCCTATAATCCAGTGCTATCACGAATTTTCAATGCACACATTAACGTAGAGTTTTGTGAATCGGTCAAAGCTATTAAGTACATCTGTAAGTATATTCATAAAGGTTCTGATCAAGCCACATACAAAGTAATAACGATGAAGTAGAAAAATATCTAAATGGTCGCTATATAAGTTCCTCGGAAGCGCTCTGGAGAATTTTCCAATTTCCTATTCACGAACGTTTTCCGGCAGTAGTTCATTTAGCAGTTCATTTGGAAAATGGACAAAGAGTTTATTTTCATAATAATGCAAACCTTCAAGATCGCGTTAATAATCCTTCATCAACGACACTTACAGCGTTCTTTGATCTTTGCAAAAGTGACGATTTTGCAAAAACCCTTTTATATCACGAAGTACCCCAGTATTACGTATGGCAAAGCAATTCATTTTCTAGAAGAAGACGTGGGCAAGATGTTGAAGGATATCCCGGTGTAAAAAAAGACACAACTTTAGGCCGTGTCTACAACATTCATCCAACTCAAACTGAATGTTTTTATTTAAGAATGTTACTGCAACATGTTCGCGGTCCAATGTCATTTGAACATCTAAGGACCGTGAATGGTGTTATTTGCCAAACTTATCAACGCGCTTGCAAGGAGTTAGGTTTACTGGAGGGAGATGAACATTGGCAAAATACAATGTCAGATGCTGTCATGTCCGAGCCAGCCACAAAATTAAGAGAATTATTTACCATCATCCTTATATTTTGCCAACCATCTGACCCCTTAGAGTTATGGAATAAATTTCGTAATGCTTTATGTGAAGATATATTAAACAGAATGCGTAATGAGAATCAAGATATGACATTAACATACAATGATGATATATACAATGATGGACTAATCATAATTGAAGATAAAATTCATGAGATTTGCGATAAATCACTAACCGATTTTGGGCTTCCTGTATCAAAAAGGATTAATTCACTTAATCATCTGGATCCGTTAGAAGTAGCGTTGCGAAAACCGTATGATCTAAATGAATTAAATGAGTATATTACTCAAAATGAACCAAAATTAGTTAATGACCAGGTGACCGCGTATAATTGTGTTATGCGAAGTGTTCGTTTTAATGAAGGAAAAGTATTTTTTTTGGATGCTCCCGGTGGAACCGGCAAGACCTTTATTACTAATCTTATATTAGCAAAAGTAAGGTCTCAGGGAAAGCTAGCTTTGGCAGTAGCGTCGTCAGGTATCGCTGCAACTTTATTAGCAGGTGGACGCACAGCTCATTCCACTTTTAAACTGCCCCTAACTGTTTCTTTACAGAAAGATAGCGTGTGCTCTATACGTAAAAATGGTCCTTTGGGAAAAGTTTTACAAGATGTCAGTTTAATAATCTGGGACGAATGTACCATGATCCATAGAGCTCATGTGGAGGCTCTAGATAGGACTCTTAGAGATATTAGAAGCTGTGATAAAATCATGGGTGGGATTACTGTTATGTTTGCTGGGGACTTTCGACAAACTTTACCAGTAATAGTAAGGGGAACTAGAGCAGACATTGTAAAGTCTTGCCTTAAAAGTTCCCCATTATGGAAGTTTGTTAACATTTTAAAATTAACTACAAATATGAGAGCACATTTGGGGGAGGTAGTATAACTTTTCCTTCAAAGTTACTTTTAATAGGAGACGGGAAAGTACCTCATTTTGAAAATAAAATTGAAATTGATCGCGATTTAGGAGAAAGAGTAAGTAACATTGAGGACTTAATATCGAAAGTTTACCCTGAAATCAGCGAAATAGAAAATAAAGATCATCAATGGATGTGTCAAAGGGCAATATTGGCGGCGAGAAACAGTAGCGTGGACGAAATTAACGACCTAATTTTAAGTAAACTTCCAGGAGACATAGTTACCTACACATCTATTGATAACGTAATGGATCAAGAAGATGCGGTACATTACCCACAAGAGTTGATTAATTCTTTGAACCCAAGTGGCCTTCCCCCATATTCCGTCAAGTTAAAAATAGGTGCCCCAATAATTTTACTTAGAAATCTCAAACCACCAAATTTATGTAACGGAACCCGACTTCAAATTAAATTTCTACGCAATAACGTGATCGTTGCAATAGTTTTGACTGGTCCAGCGTTGGTCAAACGTGCTTATACCTCGCATCCAATGGATTCCAAATGGTTTACCTTTTACATTTTAAAAGAATTCAATTTCCAGTTAAGCTATATTTCGCCGTTACAAATAATAAATCACAGGGGCAAACATTTAAACACATAGGAATCGATTTACGTCAAGACTGCTTTTCACACGGCCAACTATATGTCGCGTTGTCAAGATCGGGTTGCGGAGAAACCCAATATGTTCTTCTGCCCAAGAAAATAAAACTAAAAAATATAATTTACGCAGAAGTACTTTAAAATAATTATGTTCTTTTAAAAACTTAAAAACTAAATTTGCAAAAAATTGTCTAAAATAATAACAGAAATTGACGCGGACAAAGTCGTGGGTAACTGCTATAATTTATAAAGCTGAGGAGGTTGTTTGCAAAAATAAATATGATGCCCAAAATAACTATTCCACGCGGACGAAGTCGCGGGCACAGCTAGTCGGTGATAAAAATAAAGGAACTTCGTCTTTATGTTTAAGAAAAGCAGAGTTATATTGCACAAGGGACAATAAGACCTTGTTACGAAAATGACACGACCACAACATTCCAACAGAAATAAGAGTTCGTCGTAAAAGACGAATTGCCTTTGAAGTAATCATTGATACAAAACTAAAATGAGAGCTAAATACAAAAGAGGATAGCCCCTTTTACACGCAACGATGTTTGGTCCTACTATAAAAAGTCGGGCGACAATTTGTCGTAGCTTCAAAGGGCTTGTTTCACACGCAATGATTTTCAGTCGTTGCGCCTCCCCCCCCCCCCCCTAGTTCTCGGGGAATATATATAGAGCAGTGTTCACGATTACAACATTAACTACTTTATTTATTTTGTGTTATACACACGACTATCTTTTATTTATTCTTTTAGTCAACCTGATATATAATAAAACAGTATTTACTTGCTAGTTTAGCATAACTGCCGTATAATGCTGGTTCAAATCAACTGCCAATTAAGCAATACTATATAGTACCTTTGCGCTACGCTAGGAGACGCACATTTTAGGTGACCATACACGATCGCTCCATTTGGATGTCATCCGTATGGATGACATCCATGCGGATTACATCCAAAAGCATAGCACATACACGATCATTCCATCACTCCAGTTAGCCACGACAATGAAAAAAAGAGGTAAAGCAAGCAACAATAGGTTGTCAATTTGCTATACAACAATCTAGTTATGCCAAGTACTAAATAAAATGAGCCCGAATTAATTTTAAGGATATTCAAACTATCGAATACTGAATAAAAGTCCTGAGATTTAAATAAACGTCCAAAAAAGTGTGAAATAATGAAAAATAAGCACTGTAATATTACGAAAACTTTTAAAAATACCACAAAATGATTATAAAACAGATTTATTAAATTGAAATAGTTTAGCAGGCTGAAAATAGTGACAGGTACGTCAAACGTAGTAAAACAACATATTTAAACAAGTAGGCTCATATAAAATTAATCTTATCATACTATGATCTTTTTAAAAAGAAGACCGCAAAGAATTATCTTTTTTTTCCAACACGGTTTCTCTGTTGGCGTTTATTTTTAAATAATATTAGCAATTGAGCTATTGCCACAATTAATTTTGTCATGGTAGTCAGGATTAGAGATCCTACAAGCATGGTAAGTCCTTATACTTCTCAATAATCTCCAGAACAGTCTTATTGAGACGAATTATTATTATTATTATTTTAAAAAAGTAAAAAAAGAACATAATCGTTCTAATTGTTACTTAATAATATTTAAAACTGTATTATTTTCAGTTCTACATTCAAAATGATATTTAACTAGTAGCAAAACAAATATTTCTACAGCAGATTCAAAACAAAAATGAAATGGTACAATGGTGCACAGTCCACTCAAGGCACTGATGTCTGCTCAGTGGTCGGTGACAGAATGAGAAGAGTTTGGAGTTTGGACCCCGGTTTCGCAATACACGAGCCGACTGGAGTGATGGCTTGGTGTCGTTCCACGTGGTTTTCCCCACACACCGTCAGTTGGCTTGATGGCATGATGGACGAAACTAATGGATATTTTGTACTGACCGGATATCCAAATAATCCTGTCACTCCACGTCATCCACATCAGTTTCCCCACACACGATGCGATAGAAGAGTGACATCGCTCCATTTGAACGGATGGAGCGATCGTGTATGGCCACCTTTAGGTTGTGCGTCGCGCTCGCAGTCGACGTGAGGCGCCGAGTGTATATATACAATATATGCCGACGTTGCTATACGTCCCAAAAGTATAGCACCTAATCAAAGTAGGGATGGGCAATCAAAAAAATATATCGATAAATATCGAAACGATATTTACAAACACTATCGATATATATCGGGGAAAAAAATATCGATATTTCGATATTTTTGTCTAAAGGGAATAATTATCTAAAAAAAATCATAAAATACATCAAAATATTTAAGAAAATTCTGAAAATTAAAGACACAGGTAGAAATTATACAAACTTTTATTAATTTATTACATTTTCAATCAGTCGAACCAGTATTCGTCTGATATGGACATCAAAAGGACTCTCTGTTTTATGTGCTCCTCCGTCAATCTACTCCTGTTGTTCAGTACAGCTAAGTTGACTGCAGGAGCCACTCTCTTGGACGACACAGAAGAAGCTTGACATATAAGGTATTTCAGCGCGCTGGAGCACTGGCAATCACCCAAAACTTTACTGGGTCTGATTTTCTGTCTATTAATGGTTGGTCCAGATACTGCTTAAGCTCATTAGGAACTGAGCCAGAGCTTGGAACATCTTGCAAAACAGTAGTGCTAAGGGATAATAGCTTTTTATGTGCGGACCAAATTGTTGCGTTATCTGCGATATATTGTGTCGCTGCTGTAGACCTTACTTCTGGAGAACTTTGTCCTCGTCGTCTAAGTTCCAAACGAATATCATTACTTATTGTAGATATCGCATTTGACACACCGATTGTAGAAGTGAAGTGTATATATTTGAAACGCGGATCCAAAATGGTAGCTGCTGCAAGGAATGTATTTCCTTCTAAAGGACTTAATGTCTCTTGAATTCCTTGGAGTAAAGCCTCTTTTACCGTGAATCCTAAAGTGGTCGAAGGAGTAGCTTGTTCCGTTACTTGTCGAATCAGATTTGTAACAGGAATGGCTAAGCTAGCAGTCAAATAATTTGTACCACTAACCTCTTCAGTGGCTTCTTTGAAAGGACCAAGCAGGACAATGAGGTCACGTATTACATTAAGCTGTTAAGTTGCAACAATATCAAGTGTGTTTATATTTGACTGACTTTTGTAGCTAAGATTTTAGCTACAATTGCAGAGAGTCTGACAAATCATTCTAACATATTAAAGTAGGAGTTCCATCTAGTGCTAACAGCTTGTGTCAAAGTCAACACCTCTCCTTCCTTTTCCCCAGATGCTTCTTGTTCAGATCTTAATATATTTTTTTAACTGCTTTACGTCTCTCAACAGCGAGGTCTTTAGAGACGGGAAAGGATGGGGGGCAAGGATGGGGGCAAGGAATGGGAAGGAATTCGGCCATGGCCTTATGAAGGAAACATCTCGGCATTTGCCTGGAGTGATTTGGGAAACCATGGAAAACCCAAATCTGGAAGCCCGGACGGGGATTCGAACCGCCGTCCTCCCGAATGCGAGGCGAAAACGCTAACCGTTACACCGCCACGCTCGGTGTCAGATCTTAATAGATCCATAGCATTGACAGACTGCTTAAAATAAGTCACAATACTCTTTGCGTGATCGCAGAGTACTGCAAATGAATTATTTTCACTTAACAATACATCAACGATTTTCATCATCAGGGCTTGACCAGTAAGTTGCAATTTCTAATCACCAAACCTTTCTGCATTGCGTATGGTGCAAGGGCATACGATGTTGTTGATGGTGATTCATCCGTTGCATGGGAATGTTAAGCTTGGCGCCCCATTTAGAATGTTTCGCAAAAGTAGGCCTGAACATGCCAACACCGGCTTCCACCATCTTCCTTCTTTCATCTCTCATCCACAACACTCTATACCGAGCCACACAGTGTCACTGTCATACACACTTAGGAGCACTGTCACACTGAGGAAGGAAAGGGGGGATTTTTTTTAACTGCTTAACGTCTCTTAACATTGAGGTCTTTAGAGACGGGAAAGGATGGGGGACAAGGAATGGGAAGGAATTCGGCCGTGGCCTTTTGAAGGAAGCATCCCGGCATTTGCCTGGAGTGATTTGTAAAACCATGGAAAAACCCAAATCTGGATGCCCGGACGGGGATTCGACCCACCCTTCTCCCGAATGCGAGGCCAGAACGCTAACCATTACACCACCATGTTTGGTGAAACGGGAAACCACCCCAGTTCATCTTCCTAGGACTTTCCTTGGAGGGATATACATCACCCATGGTAATCGCCTACAACCTGACACGGGAGAGGCGTTCGAAGAGGAACTTACTATCAGTAAAAACCATTGGTGTCTCAGTGAATAAAAAATTAAAAACCGCTCTCACTACATCAATCGAAGACAGCAATCACAAGAAAGTATTTTTTAGTGGGGCTGTAATTCACGAGAAAGCTATATGCATATTTTAAACAGCATTACAATTAACTTTAGGATAGAGGATTTAAAGCAATCCAGAATTGGTCTATTAAGTTCAAAGTGCGATGATCACTCCATTACATCAAAATTTTTCTATATACTTGGAACGTATTCCCTATAATCCTATATAAACTAACATTCTGTATTCAAGGTTTCCGTATTCAAGATTTTCGTATTTGCGGCTAATTTACGGAACGTATTACTTGCGATTAAGGAGTTTTGACTGTAGACTAGATTGTAGACATTTAAATGAATTAACAGTCATTCATAATGACTTGTAGTTCATCAACCCATTAATTGTTATTTGTAAATGAAAAAAAACAACAGTTGAAAACATAATATTTCAACTACAAAGATAAAACAACCGCTTACATGCTAACATAAAAATGACGTTAACATAAAATTGTTAAAATTTAACAGCTTTTTTTAACCTATCAATCGCTGATGAAGCTGTTATATTTCGACGAATTCACTTTTTAAGACACTTTCAGAAGATTGGATATATACGTATATTTATCCTATATACATGTAATGATTAAATTGGATACTGAATTGCGTTCGTAGGAAAAATATCGAATTGGTGCTTAAAATCGATACACTAAATACAATATCGATGTATCGATATATCGAAAATAAAAATATCGGCGATAAATATCGATATTTTTTAGAAAAAATATCGATATATCGATACATCGATATATTTTGCCCATCCCTAAATCAAAGCCTTATGTAATCTTACACTTCGTTAATGAAATTGTATCTTTCGGTCATTACTGGTTTGATGAACGGAATAGACTGAGACTTCGTCACATCCTTGATCTTGCCCCTGTCGACCCTCAACCGGCAATACCACCGTGTTTATTCATTGCCAGTATCAGGTAGGAACTACACCCTGAGATATCACAGCCTTCTAATCACACCTATTCTGCATGTATACCGCTGATTTTGTGCAGCACAGAAGAAATTTCCATTGTGTTCTGCTTAGAGTACACAACTCCCAGTCCCACCACTGATGTCATGAGTCTTCTCGCATCCGGTTGGTTGTATGAATAATGGCGACCATTCGGCTTGCAAGTGCATGTCGTTCGTAAGTTGATAAAAGGCACAGTCTTCCTTGTTCATACTGGCAGACACATTCAAGCATACAAAATGTAATCAGTACGAGTAAAGCCTATGTAGCAAGGCGGAACATATGTTTTCTACTTTCTTACTAGCCTCATTTTATCAGTTGCATTGTATGTATGTCTTTTATTTATTGTGTTATAATGCTCTCACATAATAGGGATGGAAAGGCGATGTTTAATGAAAGATTATTTCAGAATGAGTGTTAATGAAGAGTTTCAATCTTCTTTATAAATGTTTGGTATTACTATGGTAAACTAAATGTGAGGTTTCCCTCATTGCATCATAATGTAGACCATTAATTGACAGCATGTAATTGATAAGTTTTTCTCAATAAATGATATTAAATACTTTTGCATCATGTTCACCAACTGCATTCCACTCTTTGGTTAAAGGACTCGTGTTGCCTTCATATTTAATGCATTATGTGCAATGTTAGAATATTTTTGTATTCACTGTGGTATTTTTCCCCACATAATTTTTTTAAGAATATTATCTAAAACCGGCTGCTGTACCGATAGCAAACAGCTGTTGTCAGGTTACTTAAAAAAGAAATTCGACATCCTCCCCAGTGAAGCGTAGCTACAGTTTGAATTGTCAGAGGTAAGCACTATATAGTGATATCAATGGTCATGTCTACAAGGAACCACCAATCTCCCCAATGAAGAGTAGCTACAGTTTGAATTGTCAGAGGTAAGCACTATTTAGTAATATCAATGCTCATGTCTACAAGGAACTACCAACTACCAATTTGGTCTTCTGTGCTGTTAATATATGCTTAGCTAGCTTTGAAGTATTTTAAGTACAGATATGGTATTCAGAAATGAGGTCTTAACAAGTTATGTTTGCTCCACACATAAAGCAATTTCAATATTTCAGCTGTCAGCAAATGGGATTTACACCAACACTTTAGTTCTACAAAGAGCTCACTAACTTGAATTGCATAGTCAATAAAACAAAACTTTCGATTTTGGATAAAGGGGCGTCCATTAATTACCTGAGGCGTGTTTCCGGATTCCCCCCCCCCCCCTTCTGGTGAGATATGGTCATACCCGGGAGATTTTGACGGGAATCTCCCCCCCCCCCATCCCCGCTGCTAATCCACCTAGTAGTTTTTTTGAGACTTTTTTTAATCGCTCCTCTTACAGAGGGCGGTTATTCCTACCCCTCCCCCCCCTCGCCACAAGGTCTGATTTCACGTCGTTTCTAGACCCTATATCCCCTAAAGTCGACATCCGCGTCTTTTGGGAGCTTTTTTTCCTCCCAATTCTACTTCAAGAATTTTAAAAGCTCACTTTCACACCCCCCACCCCACCCCTCCCAATCCCCCTTGGTGAGATTTTGCCGGACCCCCGCTCCCTATTTCACCTCAATCGCTGTACGACCCATAATGAAATATCCTCGAATAATGAACACGAAATAAACTAATTCAGAAAAAGTATTTGCATGTGTATCAAATATTTTTCTTTGATGCCATAGTATCTGCGCCCGTGAGCAATTTCTGTTTCAATTTGCCAGCAGTAGAAGCGAAGGTTTTGTCAATAGACGTTTCCTTCAGACTTACAAGTTAAGGGGATTTACTGTGGGTTTGTCTTTATTGTACTCATAATTGGTTTCAGTTGCTGGTTAGTATGAACAGTAGTCTTTTGTTGTTTGTATTGCGGTACTAGCCGAGGTTGTCAATTAGTGGATTTTCTTGATGCCCTATAAAAAGATTTGGTAATTCCCAATAATCTTTCATGGAACAGCGGGATACCTGCGGCTTCATACAGGTCAGCAGTTGGAAACCGATTCGGCACATTCAGTGTCCACCGAAGCGGTCTAATTAGCATTGTCTGCAATTGGCCCAGCACAGTTTTTGATGCGTAACCCCAAACCGGGCACGCATATTCAATTACCGGCTGCAGTAAATACTGACTCCGGTATTGGCTGCCAATGAACTGTCCTGGTTGTGAATCGGGTATAGTTCGTGAAGCCTAGCAGCGACTTTCCTTCGTGTGTCCTCGATGTGATACTTCCCTAGTAGGGAATCTATGGCAACAGCGAGGTATTTAACACTGGCAGACCACTCGATATTTTCTCCATTTAGGTGTAAGTTTATGGTGCGGTTCCGCCAACGATCGCGCTTCCCCAGGCGCCAAGTCAGCATAATGGCCTGGGTATTTGCCGTGTTGAGGGCGATTCTCCAACGTCTGGTCCGGGCTTCGGTTTCCTGTAGGACCACTTGTAGTCGTCGAAGGGCAGCAGCTTAGCACCTGTGTGCTGTGAAGAAAGCCATATCATCTGCGTAGAGAGCGGTAACATACCAGCCACGTGGTCTCCCCATTTAACAAAAATAGTAGAAACAAAAGGTAGAGAGAAAGAAATCATTTTATTTAGCTTTCTCAACTAGTAAAATTTGTACAAAACTTTTTGTTTTGGACAAGGTGCGTTTAAACGGCAGAGCAATATGATTGCTCTGTTGTGTAACTCTCCCTGTCCGATTTCCTGCGTATTCCACCCGATCGCACATTTCTGGAGTTATTATTCCGCGTACCATTTTAAAAATAAATATTAAAATATATCGCTTTATTCGCTCGTTAATAGAAAAATAATTTAAAACGTTACGCATATCCCGCGTTGGTGTATATATATTGTATATAGATTGTATAAGACCGGTCCTATTACCGACCATTGATGTAATCCTGCATTAATTGGGCGACGTGATGTCAGATCGTTACCTACCCTCACACGGAAAGATCTGCCTGGGCTATAGCTCCATATTAGTTTTAAAAGTGGTCCGGGGAGTTTCTACTCATAAAGCTTTTACAGGTCATTGTGCCAGACAGAATCAAATGCTCGTGCAACATCTAGCAGCTCTAGTGAACAGTAGCTACGATAGTTGAAGGTTGTCGTGACCCTTTCAACTATTCGCATGATCTGCTGGGTAGCAGTGTGTTTCTTCTGAAATCCAAATTGGAAGTCCAGTTTTATATGTTCCCTCTGTATATGCGCTTCCAGTCGTCGGTGCAGAAGCCTCTCGAATACCTTACTGAGCGAAGAAAGCAGAATAAACCGTCCTTTCCCGGTTTTGGCACAGCGATTACTATCGTTTGCATCCAGCATCTAGAATAATGTTGGCTGCTAAGTATTACGTTGAAGATCTCAGTTATATGCTCTACGGCCTGTTGCGGAAGATTCTTTAGCAGCTGGTTGCCCAGGTTGTCGGAGCCGGGAGCCTTCCTAGGATGCAGTGGACCTAGGATGTGTCGGACTTCTTCAGCAGAGAGTTCGCTAATCCTATATTCGTCATCTTCAGCAACTAGAAAACGACTAACCTTCTTCGGATAGCGGCAGATTCATCTTCGTCGTCGTTTTGAGCTGGCCTGAATTGTTTTTCAAAATGATCTGCTAGTGCGTCAGCTTTGTCTGCATAGCTGAAGACTAAGCCCCTTTCGCCATGGAGAGGGGAAAGTCTGGCATGCCTTTTCGCGTTCCCAGTTAGTTCTTTTATAGTTAATTTGGTTGCTCATTTCAGGTCTCCATGAACCAACATCTATGTCAATCAGGACCGAAGAGTGATCAGATGACAGTCGATTTATGATATGAGCAATGATACCTGGTTAACACTATGTCCTGGACATCAGATCGTTTACCGTTCCAGGGATGGTGGGTAGATGTCACAGGTCTCGAGACTTGTAGGTTACACCTGAGTGCAATTCTGTGGACCTGTAGTTCTGCCGGATTTGGGTCTGAAGTTCCATTCGGGGTGCTTCAAATTAAGGTCCCCTCCAATGTTAAGTTTGCCCTGGATAAAGAGGAGGCGGATAAAATCCTCTTCTATTAGTTGTCTCCGCGGCGGCATGTATGCAGACTACTGTGATTAGTCCAGTTGAAGTCACGACTACAATGGATCTTAGTTCCAGTTGTGCCGTTTGTGGTGATATTATCTCATGGTTAGGGATTCCACACTTGATGTATATCGCCAAACCTTCTCCTCAGTGAACGCTATATAAGCATGTGAAAGAATTTGCTTTCAAGATTTGTGGCAAGAGGTCTAGCCATTTACACACAGTGGTTTACGCACGAATGTATGTGTCTACTAACTACCAATGTTCCACTTCGTTTCTTTCACAAAACTTTTGGCCTTCATATGTCAACAGATTTCTTGAATGTCATGAAGGTGGCCAACTGTGGCCTTCTTCACAGCCTGGATATCAATCTATTTGACTTCTTCCTGCGAGTTCCTGAAAGAAAGGGTGTACCAAAAGAAACAAGAAATTTGGTGCCACTCAGAGTTTGTTATAGTGTTCTGCCAACGGATAGCTTGAGATGCGTCGCAAACATAAGGCCAGTATTACATGAAGTTGTGAAACAAAATGACAAACCATGGGCGCCCATATGATACTTTGTAGGGGGGGGCCAAGACCTGATCGATTGGGGTATTTTTAATATCATACCTATACTGAAATTTGTTTTGCTGATTCCCCCCCTCCCTTCCCACTCCCCCCCCCCCCCGCGAAAAAAAAATTAATTAAAAAAATTATTGCTTACTAAATTTTCGCTGTTCATGCGGTCAAACTTCAGCATATGCCATGACGTTTTAACTTATTACTTTTTAACTATTGACACACTGCAGAGAGTATCTACATATACTACTGAATGCTTCAACAAAATTACATCACCCCGCGACACATAGTGCAGGAATTAGGACGTGATAGATACATACACGCTTCAAAAACTATCTTTTGTTTACATTGGAATGCAGTAAACACAACATCATGTCTGACGTTTTAATTTATCACTTTTTTGCTACTAAAAGATATTCAAAACTTATTTTACATATGGCATATGTCAATGTATACGTGCATGCACCTGCACAATTATATCGCTGTACAGTAAATAGTTGAGGATAGATGATGTCATAAATAATGATATGCGCCAAAGACGTGTTTTTCCTAAAAATGGAGCGAAAATTACCCCTCAAATATTCATCCAGTGTTTCATTATGAGAGCACTTCCAACAAACTTTAAGCACAATTTCAGTAATGTTTCAAACATTTTCTCACTTACATGTTTATCATCAAGAATTGCTGAATTAGAGCGCGCCGCGCTATCCTATGTCTCTCCCTCTCTCTCTGAATAGGGTAGGCACTTTAGTTAGAGCCTATACGAGAAACCTAATTTAAAACACCATGACTGCGCCTCATGTGAAGTATTGCTCAAAAGTGCTCCTTTACGCCAACCAGGAGCAAATTGAGAAGTTACAAACAGGGCAATGCGAACTATATTGCATTGCGATATATATACACCAACGCGGGATATGCGTAACGTTTTAAATTATTTTTCTATTAACGAGCGAATAAAGCGATATATTTTAATATTTATTTTTAAAATGGTACGCGGAATAATAACTCCAGAAATGTGCGATCGGGTGGAATACGCAGGAAATCGGACAGGGAGAGTTACACAACAGAGCAATCATATTGCTCTGCCGTTTAAACGCACCTTGTCCAAAACAAAAAGTTTTGTACAAATTTTACTAGTTGAGAAAGCTAAATAAAATGATTTCTTTCTCTCTACCTTTTGTTTCTACTATTTTTGTTGAATGGGGAGACCACGTGGCCGACCTCGGCCGCGGCTTTATACTGGCCCTTTTATAACAAAACAATAACACGTTAAGTACTATACTGAAACCATTTAATATTTAGCAACATAAATGCAGAAGCAACTTTAATACAGAATGCAAACTCAAAATACACACCTCAGACGATTTTACACTAGTAGTGATTTAAAAAGCAAACTGAAATAAATTATTATACATTGGTTGGTTTATGGATTTAACACTAATATTTATGTGAAAAAGCAAACTGTAAATTTCTTTTCTTCTTGCCGAACATGTCAATCACTTTGTCCTGGAAACCAGGGTTTTCCGCTCTTTTCCTGTGAACACTAAGAAGGCACAAGCTGGACAGACGGCCCTCGCCAGTAGTACTTCTCAGCCATGTCTTCACTCTACGCAGTGTGCTGAAAGAACGTTCTATGGTGCAAGTTGTGGGGGGTATGGTCTGGTAGAATACAAGCAATCTCCTTACAGCTGGGTAAACCATAGTTTCTGCAAGTATATCATTGAGCTTTGTTTTTTCCAAACACTCCTTATTTGTCCAAACGTCAAACCATAATCTGGCTTCTGCTTCCAAGTTGTATATTTGGTAAAACCTTTCCAAACTTTTTATATCTCTCATGAAATCTTCTTTCTTCTCCTTTTTCATTAAATGTGGGTGAAGAATCCCACCTTTGAATGGTATGTCTTTGTCTTTTTCAAATCTTGTGACTTGTGATAAGTGACGTGATTATGGAATCCATGTACGGATTGTAAATTGCCACCTTGAAATAGTCTTGGGGTGATGAGTAATGGACATTCACATTGCATCTGAGGGTCTGCCTTCCAGTCGATCTTGGGATTTTTACATCTATGTCAAGTTCCTTACAATCTTCTTTCACTGCCTCGAAAATGTTTCTGAATTCGTCATCACTTTCTCTTTGCTTTTGAAAATTGGCTATCAAGTCGGTGTTGACGAATCTGTAAACTGTGTGGAGATCCATATCAGTACTCTGGAGTTTGTTCACTATTGGTTCCAGATATGAAGAATACCTCGATATAATGTGTAGACAAACGATAAATGTAGTTGATGATGTTGCACAATCAAGTTGGCTGGCACGTGATCGAGTGTCTTGATTGTATTCACTGTTATATGCCAGGTGATTCAGACTATACTTTATTACCAAGAAGTTTTCTTTGAATATCCTGATTGATTTATATTTATGGGACCATCTAGTTTCACAAAACAGTGGAATGTTAGGTATTGTTTTCCTACGCAATAGACTTTCTCTATAGAACCTAATAATAGGTATGAAAAGCAGTGCATGGAAGGGAAAAGATGACCATGACCACAAGCTGGCACTCGATTTCAGGCACAAGGGTGTGGGAAGATTCTCTTTTTTAGGTAAGGGTGTCAGGGATTGGAATGAGTTACCAAGAGAAATGATGAATAATTTACCGAAAACTTTGAAGGAATTTAAAGATAAAATTTTTAGAGGGCAAAATGTATGTGGGTGCAGGATAGGGGGAAGATGGGTGTGTAGGGATATTGCCACCGGAGCCTGTGCTCCATTGCAATTAAAATTAAATTTAAAAAAAAAAACTTCTTTTATCGTTCCGATTGTGTTACGAATTTCCTGGACACTGTTAAGATCATTGACAACTAAGTTCAGTCTGTGCGATGCACAATGAAAATAGACAGCTGAAGAATACTTCTCTCTGATCCTGGCCTTTACTCCAGTTTCATGGCCTGCCATTGTCGAACAGCCATCAAAGCCAAGGCCAATCAGCTTATTCATATTAAGCCCTAATTTTTCAACAAAATTTAAAATAGACGAAGAAATTCCTTCAGCATCCAATGTAATAAGCTCCGTAAACCCTAAAAATTCTTCTTTTACTGTAAAGTTATCTTTCTCGTCTACAAATCGTACTCCCACAGACAGTTGCTCTTTTCCACTAATGTCAGACGTTTCATCTGCCAGTAATGCAAACGCTGATGATCTGTTTACCTCATCAATAATCTCGTTTTGTATCACGGAGCCACATGTACTTATTAAATCGTTTTGCGCTCTGTGTGATGTATATTTCGCTTTTCCACAATAGTTTTGCATATGATCCGCCAACACTTTGTCCCCCGCACTTACTCTAAACAAAAGTAAATCCTGAAAGTTTCCTTCGTTGAATTCTTTCCTCTGATGGATATGTCATAAGTGCCACAGAAAATTAAAGTAGCAAGAATTGATTTCAGTTTTTTCCTGTTGGTATTTACAAGCTCCATGATCCCACTATCTAACTGTTCGATCACATTTTTCTTTCTCATTTCTAAGGACTCACAAAAGCTTTAAGCCTTACTCGTAGATTCTAGATGCCAACTGCTCTTTTCATGGCCTCGAGCATCTTCATGAAAATGTTTGTAATCTTGATGAGCCTTTATCACGAAAGCACCAAATATTCCTCTTTTTAAAACAGGTTTGAAAAGACTTCAAAACTTACAAAGGCCCCCCTTCAACTTGGGCGAGTATACTAGCCACGAGTACTTTTGTAGCCAAGTTTTTTGAAAAGGCCTTTTGATAGTTTTTTTCTCATCAATGTCCTTTTTGAAATCATAAGTCATATTTAGAGCACGTATGTTTGTTATTAATTGATACTTGACTTCGTCTGACACTGAATCATTTATGTATTCACCTAAATCAAAGCTGTGATTAACTGTTAATGAACAACTAACGAACTCTGGATTGTTAACGGTGGAAACCGAAGCGGGCGGGTTGACGTCATCCATGTCAGTAGCATCAGGAGTAATGATATCAGCAGACTCAGGGCTAATGGTGGAAGGACATTGTTGCAACGTGAAGTCAGGAGTTGGTGTTGAGAATTTAGAAGTAGTTGTGGGACGCACGTTCGAAGGTAATGGATCTGGAACTTTTAATGAGTCATCAAGGTTCCTTTTCTGTGTAGCAGTATCACCTTTTTTTCCAAAGAAATTCCTGATATCCATCCCTGAAATAAATATTTCTGACTCGATTAGGTCAGAACGAGTGAGCCACTATTTTGCAAGATCAATGTGACAGTATACTCACCAAATATTGAGAGAAAAGGTGAAGCCTGATACTGGCAATGAATAAACATGGTGGTATTGCCGGTTGAGAGTCGACAGGGGCAAGATCAAGGTTGTGACGATGTCTCTTCCTTTCTTCAAACCACTGAAGAACGACTTTTGGGATATATAGCAATGTCGGCGTATATTGCATATATGCACTCGGTGCCTCACGTCGACTGCGAGCGCGACGTACAACATAAAGTGTTTCCTAGCGTAGCGCGAAGGTATAATAATATTGCTTGATTGGTGGTTGATTTGAACCAGCATTATACGGCAGTTATGCTAAACTAGCAAGTAAATACTGTATTATTATATATCAGATTGACTAAAAGAATAAATAAAAGATAGTCGCTTGTATAAAACAAAATAAATAAAGCAGTTAATGTTGTAACCGTGAACACTATACATATTCCCCGAGAACTAGGGGGGGGCCGCGGCCCCCCCCCTGCCCCCGGGCATGGGCGCCCATGTGACAAACCTACTGAATATATGATTTTTAAGACTTCCGCGGCCGTCTTTTACACGATTCATAGCTTTACGGGCTATGCCGCGTCGTTTATTGGATTATCTAGGCGGCGATTGACCATCCGCTCTAGTGTCTTTCCGACGCAGCTACTATAGCTACCTAGCAACAACTTGTTCTTTCCTGGTTTTAAAATTGGAACTAACGTTGCTTCTTTCCACGATTCGGGGAAGTGCCCTTCGGTCCAAATGTCATTAAAAATACCTAGGAGGTTCTCCTTGGTATAGTGCATCTGGTACTGGATCAGGTCAGGCCCTGGCGCGGTATCTCTGGTGCTGTTTAGTGCCGACTCCAGCTTCCAAGATGAAACTGGGCTATTGTACGCCTGTAAGTCCGACGAGTCGAAGCTAAAAATTTGCCTTTGGGCCGAAATTCTTTGTTGCTGCACCTGGTGGTCCAATCCAGCAAACGAAGTGATGGCAGTGAAGTACTCTGCCATCAGCTGCGCTATGCTTCGCTCGTCGGTGACTAAATGCCCCTGATCCAAAAATCCAGATACTGGTGGTTGGGAATACCTCCCAGATATATGGCGGATAGATTCCAATAACTTTGACGTTGTGGAACAGTTAATTGAGCTCACGAAGTTCTATCATGACTTTCTTTTGCTCTCCTTAATAACACGATGCGCCTTGGATCTTGCAATTCAGAACGCAGCGAGGTTGACAAGTGCAGCCTAAACCGACGCAAAGCCCGTCTGCGACCCTGGATAGAAGACCAACATTTGTCATTCTACCAAGCGACGGGCGTTCTGCGCAGCGCCCAAGAACTGATAGAAATATCAAACGCCCGATGAATCACTTCTGTATAGTTTCAGCTTCTCTTTAGTGTCCTGGCGCTGTTCGAGAGTGACTGAACGGCTGTAGAGCTTCCAGTCAGCTCTGTTGATATTCCATTTTCATAGCGTAGTTTTTCCCCCACGTTCGATCTCTACGTGCAACCGTATTGGGAAGTGGTCGCTTCCATGGAGGACACGATCCACCTCCCAACGAACGGAGTCCGCAATTGAAGGAGAGCAAAGACAAAGATCAATGGCAGAGGACGTAACGGTAGCAGTAGTGAAGTGAGTCATTTGGCCGGTATTAAGGACGTATACATTCTTTCGATCCAGTAATCTACAAATTTTCCGACCTCTGGGGCAATCGGTGGTTGATCCCCACAACGCACTGTGCGCGTTAAAGTCTCCCTACAGGAGAAAAGGCCGAGAAATTTGCCGTATGATATTAGCAAGTTGACCGAAATCAACTGGTGACCCTGGCGGTAGATATTAGGAGCATACAGTCAGTCGTACCGGTTCAAGTATTTTAACTGCTACTGCTAGTAAAGGAGAGGTGAGAGCTACAGGTTTGGAGTGGACAGTGTTTCGCACAAACACAGCCAGTCCCCCCCCCCCCTTTTCGCTCGATCACCCTCGGTATCTTCCTTTCGGTATGTTATATTCTCTTAGCCCAGGTCGGTGCGTTGGTCCGAAGAGTTTCTCTTGAAGACAGAGACACAGAGCACCAGACCGTTCTAAGAGTTATAACTCCTCTTTATAAACTGTAAAACCATTAATGTCCCACTGGAGTATGGGAGCCATCCTACCTGTTTAGTTTCACCCGTCCCAGTTCGGGTGGGTCTTCAGTCACTGTCTGCTGAGAAACAGGACCAGTCTCGTCCACCAGGATTTAGGTTTCTTGTGGCTCCAAAAAGATAGATATCTCCGACTCAGTTAACTGATCAAACACCTGCTTGTTCTTCTTCTTCTCCCCCCTACTACCATGTATTCGGGGAGGGGACGAGGGGGAGTTGACAAACTGAGTCGGGTCAGTCTCCCGAAACTTTGGGCCCCAGACTTTCAAATCGCCTCCTTTAGCGGTGGTACCAGATGATGTTGCTACTCCTGTCATTGAATGTGGAATTGGAGGTGCTGTGACTGACTGCTGCTGGTGGTTGTGGAACCTTTGCGACTCCTGCTGGGGTGGTCGAGGTTGAAGACGTGTTGATACCGACGTCCGCGGTCTTAGATGTTACGACTTTAGCGAATTTCACACCGTATTTGCGCTGACATGAGCACGCAGTACTTGTGCTCATGTCTGCAACGGACGTCTGGTAACCAACACTCATTTTCCTGAAGGGAGTTGAAGCCATCTTAGTAAAACTAGTTGCAAAAACGGGAGCGGGAACTGGGAAGCCATTTAACTTTCTTCTTCGTTTCTTCATGGAGTAACAGCCCTTTGGTCTTCAACTCCTGTATCTTGCGATCTTCAAGATACGCTTGACACTCTCTGCTCCAGGTGGGGTGCGAACTGGAGCAGTTGATGCACGCCTGGGGGGACGAACTACTAACACCCGGCTCATATGCGCCCTTGCTGCACTTACCACAGGTGGGGTTTCATTTACACAACGCTGTCGTATAACCCAACCTCTGACACTGGAAACAGCGCATCTGGAACATATGGGTAGACATTCAGGTTTACGTAACCTGCTTTTATGTTCTTTGGTAGTATTCGAGTGTCAAACGTTAGGACGAAGATAGCAGTCTTTTCAATACTGCCAATCGCCCTTCGTGTTATCCGACGTACCCCGACCACTTTCTGATCTTTCCACTCCTTAACGAGTTCTATGGGCCATGTCTATTATACCATGGCAGGTGACTATGCCTTAACAACAGTTCAGGGACTTTTGGAGTTCACAGTTGATGGCGAGCTCCAAGAGCTTCACACAGTTAAGAATTAGGGTAGCCTGCCTACTGGTGGACATTTACAGTAGCAGCGTCTTGTTCCTCAGCTTCTTTACAGACTTCAAGGTACCTACGAGACCTTCTAAGCCTTTTTGGACATAAACAGGACAACATTTTCGAACAATCCTTCCATGCTTTGCAATAGAACAAGGCATTCACGAGCAAACATACCTTTCCGTTACCGACAATATCAAAAGCTGGGTGGCTATCAACCCCCAACTGCTACTTGGTTATTTTTTGAAGTTTTAGATTGGTCCCATGAGTAAGGAGGAAAGGTCCAGTGGCGCATAGCTCCATTGCGTTCCCACTAGGATAATACAACAGGGGTGCGAAGGTGCCCCTGAGGTCACACACTGAGTGATTGTCCTCATCACCCATTCACGTCCTCGGCATGTGTTGAACCTCGAGTTTGAGGGATATTTTTACAGAGGTTTTTTCCGTCCTCACGATCTGGGCAATGAAGCCAAGATCCCCATTCTCCTAGACACACAATGTTCCACCACCACACCCTATGGTGGTCATTGAAGCATGGTAGGAGTTTACGGTGAGGGAAACTTACGGTGCTCACAATATTACAGCTCGGGCACCGCGGGTTGCCAAACCCTCATGTAAGGAGTTCATTCGACATTTATGCTGTATTATCTATAGCAGTTATAGGAACCAAGTGAAACAATCCAAGAATTTTTTTGACAGATGGCATTGGGTGAAGTTTATTAAAACAGAGTTTATACAAAAATAATTGAATTTGATTTTATTTGCAATTATATTCGACGCGCCTTTAAACATCATCAACAACAACAGCAATTATATTGTCAAAGGAAGTATAGCTGCAATACCAGCAAAACATCAATTATCTGCTGTATATGTAACCACACAAATATAAAAAAGATATATATATATATAAATGTGACATTCGTTTAAATTTACATGTTGCTATTTGTTTATTTATGTTGATTAAATCCATAAATTAACATCAGGATCAAAACTCTTACAGTTATTAGAATCATATAACAGCATAACCTAATGATTTAGAAGATCACAAACAGGGAAGTTAATTAAAATGTCAGAGAATGTATACAGCAAACGAATGTAATCAGGAAATAAAATAAATCATTATTTGGTTTTGAAATTAGAGTTTCTATAGAAAATTTTTTGTAATAATAAAAATTTCAATCATTTTAGTAGGATTCATGAAAGTAATTGCAAGAAGTACAAATGGAGGGCAGAGATAAACATAATGTGAGGAAGAGATTTGTTGTTTATTTTCTTGTTGAAAGTCTGAGAAGAGAGTCATTGTATATTTTGTTTACCTCCCATTACCTGTTGTGGAAGAAGTAGTGGAAAAGTTAGGGGTAAAGTAGAATTTTCCTATGCAGAAAGGTACTTTCTACTACCCTAACTAATGAGGTGGTTATCAATATGCACTTCAAAAATTTGTCAATAGCTACATATCCTGATCATGTAATGGGATTTACTTTAATTACTTTTATATCAATCCTGTAGCCATTGTCTCCAAAATAAATTTGTTATACACAAAACACAAATGGTATTGTTGCGTACAGTGTAGTTTTACTACAGTGAAAAGCTCAAAAATCAATACTTTATTATGTACAAAAATAGGGATTTATTTACCAAACCCAATGATAATTACAGATGTTCATTTCCAAGTAGTTAACTTTTACAAAATTTACAATACAAATGAGTTTAACAACATTGAGCACAAATATTCATACTATCAAATTTATCCCACATCTTGATCTGCATAGCGGCAAGATTTCTGGGCAGTCAACATTATGGCACAGTCCTATACAGGAACTAATAATTCTAAGTTCACGAACCAGTTCTATAACCAATACCGATTCGTTTTGCTTACAAATATAAACTGTAGAAAATATTTTTTATTATATAGATATTTGTATCTGTATGTATATATTTTATGTCTCTGTTACAAATATAACAAATCTCAAATCAATAGAAATTTCATAAATCACTGCTTCTATCAGCAAGACTTAACATCAATCAACAACATGTTGCTACCCAGGCAATACAAGTGGATGGTGCTGCTATGCAAAAGAAAGTTAACATTCAATTCAATGTAAAAAAACAGACAACATTAAAACAACAATTTTTATTTACAGTGCAGGAGATGCTATACTGTAGCCCACGATAATTAAATCTGTGTTAGTGGCTCGTACTGGGTAGTAATAAACCAAATTTAAAGCTGGCCACTTGTAGCATGTGGGTGATAAAGTATTATGCAATAAAGATTCTTCCAAAAAGTTTGCATTAATTTTTGATTAAAACTGCAAAACAAAGAACCTAATTAGATATACTATAAAATGCTGAGTAACAATATTTAATGTATGTATGTATAAGCCAAAATGTTCACCCTACTCAAAGTATAGTGTGTTGTATATAACATAACAATCTATTAAAGATAACATGAACTGCAATATCACCTGATTTTTGTACTAAAAAACACGAGGTTCTCATGAGGATGTAAACAGATACAAAACTTCAATTCTTGAATTAAAACATGTATACTAAACGAATCTTGTTAATGCACCATTCGATCAATTAACATGAGGCAACAATCAATTGAATACATTTTCTCTGAAGAGCAAATGTCTAAGTAAGGGAAGAACTTTTCACATAAATTTTATAAAGGCAGATTCATCATTTGATGATAACAGAGAATATATTTTAACATTAATTAAATTAATTTATAATAAGGTTATTTGATTAGGCACTGACATGGCTTAAATTTGACAATCTTGATTTACAGGTATCACATTCATGATTAAACAATTCCATCCACATTGTCGAATCACCACATAATCCAGAGTTTTTTTCCCTTTCTTTACACAAGTTCATGGTATTTCAAGTATGTTTAAGTTTACCATTTGCCTGAGTTGCATTCACTGTAACTGACTCTGTTGCTTGCATGACTGCTTGTTGTATACTGACTTCTACAAAGTGCTGGTACACAGGTTTCATTACCTATTTGGAAAAAAAAAAAAAAAATCTGATCTATCATAGGTGCATTAATAAGGTTCCATTGAAAAGAAAGCGAGAAAAAAATAGTTAATTATGGCGACTAGGAAGGAGTAGAGAAGCAGGTAGGTTTTAGACAATGGGTAAGAGCTAATGTGGAGAACAGCTATGAATCTGTTAAATAAAGCTAAAAATACTTTTACCACTGAAAAGAAAAAGCTTAAGACCTAGCAACGAACATTTCCTAAAATTCAATATTATGGTCAAAAACTGGAGCCATTTCCATCAAAATGACCTGTTCAAGTGGATCGACTTGTCGAGGCAGCCACATACTCAATTCGTTTTATTTTGTTATCGTATGAATTATTTTATCTTATTTTCATCGATTTCTTTTCCACAATATGTCTACCTAATAACTGTTTTGTCTAAAAAACTGGATTACACTAACTCCAAATGGACTGGAAGCTAGTTTTCAAACTGGTAGCACTTTAAGTGCAAGTGATAGTATAAGTCTAGTACCTATGTTAATTTATAATAAAGGTGCTAATTTAGCAATTGCACATGAACCAGTTACTGTAAATAGTGAATCTGTTAACCCTATGGTAATCAGTAAAATTAATTGCAAGTAGTAGTTTAGATAAAGTTATGTGGGGTTCCACAACCATGAATGATTTCCCTAGTTGAAACAAAATCTTCACGGGTTATCTGCTGGATAATATCTTTATTAAACATAATTTCTTTAGTACACAACATTTCAGCAGCAACCCCTGCCACCTGTCAGATAAGCTGTCATAACGAAGCTAAAAATGTGACTGCACGAGCGAGTCCCGGCTTCTATAAGTAGCCCACTGCCGGAGAGTGGCAAGAAGTCTCTCCGGTGGTGGTTGGTAGAGGTGTTACATTGGAGATTTTGATAATGCGCACAAGATATGGGTTTTGACAATCAATGGAGGAGTTTGGGTATGCTTTGTCGTTTGTACAGGACTGTCACTTTCACCAACCTCAAAAGTTCAGCCATGTTGCAATGGTCTGGGCATTCTGGCATACTCTCCAATGCCAGTATCAAATTGCTACCACAGAGGAAAAAGATAAACAGTATGGTAATATGAGTCCAGCCTACAGTGGTACAAAATTCCATTCCAACTGGACCCACTTGCCCTTCCTTAAGTGGTTTGAACAGCATTGCAGTGAAAACATTGATTTTTCATCATCAAATCCACCTAATCTCAACACGATAGAACATTCCTGGAATGCTATTGGGTGCCAGCTCTGTGAGCACAAACCACTGGCCAATAATTTAAGACAATTGCGTGATCATATACCTATGGAAACCTACCAAGGACGTGTTGAATCCATTCGATGCCGTATCACTGCCTCATTGCTTTCCAAAAGTAGACAAACACATTATGAAGCAGGTAGTCATAATTCTTTGGTTTATCAGTGTATATCATCTTGTGTTCTTTACTTTTGGATGGAAATTCCATAGACAATATTTCCAAGTATTATTAATTAAGTATTCTTTCACCCCTCTCCATAACTGATACCCCTGATTTCTCCCTCGTTTTTCCAATCAACCTGTCTCCTTACCAAGTATCTCTTCTGCTCTCAAGACTAAAGTTCAACTCTTAAATTTTGCATTATTCATGTTTTTTTTTTTTTTTTTTTTTTTTTTTTTTTTTTTTGTGATCGCTGCCCTCATTTATGGTAAATTTTGGATGATTGCAGCGATTTCGCAATTTTTCTTTTGGCTGTCCTATTATAGGTACGATGATGGGGTTTGCTGTTATAACACAAGCGGCTCTCCAAAGTTTCGATTGCACTAAATGCAAGCTAGAGCGCTAGAGAGCAAGACGGCTGGAAGTGAGAAAGCATACATTGTTCTCAAATTTTATTCCACTCAGTCTGTGTTAACTGTTCAGCGACACTTTAGAACAAAGTTCAACAAGGATCCACCGCATGCTAACACCATTCGGCATTTGTAACAACAGTTTAAAGCCACGGGATGCCTTTGTAAAAGTTAAACAACGGGTCACCCTCCTGTGTCTGAAGAAACCGTGTGTTCACCAGTTACGTTCGTAGCTTACAGAAGTCTACTCCTCGAACGAGCAGGGAATTAGGTATTCCACAGAAGACCATTTGGAGAATCCTACGGAAGCGACTGTGTATGAAGCCTTACAGGTTATAGTTGCTACAAGCACTGTCGCACAACGATGAAGTGCGTCGTTTTCAATTCTGTGCTCAATGTCTAGAACAAGATGAAACATTTTCAGAAAAACTCGTGTTTAGTGAGTGGAAAAGTGAACAGGCACAATGTGTGCATTTGGGGGGCCCTTAACCCCCATGCTTATGTGCAGCATGTTCGTGATTCTCCCAAAGTGAACCTGTTGTGCGCGATCTCACGAAAGAAACTTTATGGGTCTTTTTTCTTTATTGAGGTGACGATCACAGGGAAAATGTATCTGTAAATGTTGCAGACTTTGCTAATGCCACATCTGGAAGCTGGCAGTGAATATTTCATTTTCCCGCAGAACGGTGCTCCACCCCATTTTTCTCCAATTGTCCGTAATTTCCTAAACACCAGGATTCCAATAGATGGATTGGTCGTGCTGGGGATGCTGATCGTCAGCTGATGTCATGGCCTCCTTGTTCCCCTGATCTAACCCCCTGCGACTTCTTTGTTTGGGGTTTCGTAAAAGACGCAGTGTTCGTGCCACCAGTACCAGTTGATCTGCCAGACCTGCGGGTTCACATCACTAATGCATTTGCTCTCATTGACAGAGACATGCTGCATCGGGTATGGGAAGAACTTGATTATAGACTTGATGTGTGCAGAGGTCCACATATCGAGCATCTGTAGACACTCAAAAAAACGTTCACAGTTTTTTTAAATATCTGTGTAATCTTGTGAATATATGCAAAATAATAAATTTATAGTAATTTTCTGAAATCACTGCAATAATTTTGACCAGCCTTGTATTTTCTTTGCTTGTACTGCCTTAAAGTATTTTCTTTCTCACTGTTTATATATATATATATATAAATTTATATGGAAAGGAAAGATAAATTATATCCACCACTCACCAAAGTTGAAGGGAGGAGGATAACAACAGTTAAAATATAATGAACAACCACTAAAAAAAACCACAATATTTTGGGCAATGCCCATTTTCATGAAAATAGAAATATGTGACCTATCTCGTGCAAGTGCCTACAGCCAACATAGTCACAATTATGATAGATTTGACCATTGGAGCAATGATAATATCATCAGAAATATTAATTGCAGGAAAGAAATTAATCAATATAAGAAAAGGGGAACACGTAAGAGGAGAATTTTTATATATATATTTATTTAAAAAAGACAAAAATATTGAACACACTCACAATACATATATATTAATTATATTTGTAAGTAATGGATATACCAGGGTGAGAAAGGCAGGTTTATCAGAGATTGAGGCTGGGGCGATATATGATTTCCAGAATGTGTTGGTAGGTTGTTCCCAGTGCTGGAGTTTGGATTCAGAAATGGTATGAGGGAGTACTCTATTATCTCTGACTGTGAAACAGTTATTGTAGTCACGAGTTTTATGAGAGCTGGATGGCAGATAGACCAAAAGGTTGGCTTGAATTTAGGGATTAAATTGTTTGTTTAAGACAATGATAATGAGTTCGAGGTGAGGCCGATGTAAGAACTTTGGCAATGGAGAAAGATGAGTTAGTGACAACAAATCTTCTCGGGTTTGCAGCCGCATTTTATTAAAAATGCGACAAGCTTTCAGCAACTAGCTTAGTAGCCATCATCAGGTCAATTATGTACCAACAATCTTGCCATTACGAATACCAGGCACCTGGTAATCGTAATTTTGCAATGAGGTCTGTTACAAGGGAAGGGGGGGACATATCATAGCTTAGGAGCAATACAGGGTTGGTATTTGTACACAAGTATATTTTTTAGTTTAGGTGGGATGCTGAAAGTGACACAGGGTGTGATGTGAAGGATAGTGTGCATTTCAGGAAAAGATCTCAGGAAGTTGAGGCAATATGAAGAATCTGGTTAGGCGATTACAGCACAGAAGAGAACTGGGTGAGAAAACCAGATTTACAGCTGGCTTTGGGCTATGTTTGTTAGTGTGGACAGTCTATGACTTGGGATATCTTTCTGTTGACCAATTTTGGAGTGCTTGGGCCAGGTTGCTGGAGTATAGGGTAAAGGATTCTTGGCTAGATCAGATGTGCCTGCCTCAGATTGTTAAACTGTATGGAAGGGAGTGTTTTGTGTGGTATGGAATTGCTATCAAAGTGGAGACATTGTTGTAGGTTTGTGGGTATGATCTGGACAGAGGTGTGTAAGTGGCTGTTATGTACAGAAATGTCTATACCAAGGAAGGTGATGTTGGAATGAGAGTAGCAAAAGTTGAAGTATTTGGAGTGGATGTTATTTGAAGAGTTCAGGAAGTCATGGAAGAGGTTTTCACCAGATCATAAAGATGTCATATATATATATATCTGAAATACAAGGTGGGGTGTAGACTATCCTTTCGAAGAAAACATTTCCTCTAATATGCCCAGATAAAGGTTTGCACTGGAGGGTGCCATACATGTGCCCATTGCAGTGCCTCAAATCTGATGGTAGACATGCGATTGGAAGGTAAGGAAATTTTTTGGATGGAATGAGCCAATGAAGTGAGGAAGACTGTGCTAGGGAGAGAGTGTGGAGGGCACCAGTCAAGGTAACGTTCAGGGATAATGAGAACCCGGCAATGGGGTATGATGGTATAGAATGAGGTGGTGACTGTGGTGACTATGGTGACCAGGAAGGAAGCAATCTGCTGGTAGCAGTATGAGAACTGTTGGCAGACACTTTACAGTGTGTGTGTGTGTGTGTGTGTGTGTGTGAGGGGGGGGGGGGAGTGTCTCTGACATGTGAAGGAAAAGCCAAGATGAAAGGTTGTAGGTGTTGGTCAAGGGATGCAGAAATATGCTCTGTAGCAGACACATCGGCAGCAACTATGGGGCATCCAGTACTGCTAACTTTATATATCTTGAGGAGAAGAAACAAGATGAGTGTCCGGCTAAAAGCTTCAGCCACATAATCCCTTAGATCCATGATTATAATGGTCAAGCTGGGAGAATGATATTTCAAAAGTTCTCTCTCAGACTGCAGTGTGATTCAAGTAACTGGAGTGAGGGATTGAATTTAGGATGTGAAGATCGAGGTGAGGAATTCTTGGAATACAAGTAGAGGATGGTTTTGGGGGAGGGAAGGAGGTAGGAACTATTGGTGGCTTGGTTCCAGGTTACCACATCCGTTCTCACTTCTGCATGTAATGTTGAAATAACACCACCAGCAGGGGGTGTGGCAGAATGAAAGGAAATTCCAAATAAAAGTGACCCGGTTAAATTTAGGGGTGGCAGAGAAAATGAAGCCTTTGGAAAGAACAGCTAATTGAAATTTAGAAAGTGGGGTGAAAGAAAGATTCACAACTGGGATTTTGGATTTCTCCAGGCACGAGGAGAGAGTATAGGCGGGTGTGATGGGAGTGGGTACAGAGGTGCTGGATGGCGAAAGACATGGGATTGTGTCAAAAAGTGATGGATAGGTAGTATGTTTCTTGTTGTGTGGGTTGGGGAGATGTAGGTCCAAAAGTAGTTCCTGCAGATGGAGGATAGTTTGCAAAAATGAAATTGTGGGTGGTATCCAGACACAGGAAGTTTTATAGTAAGCCCATTTGGCGATATATTAAGTGAAAGGCAGGACTAGAGGAATAGGACACGAGTTTTGAGTTTCTAGGGTGGGCCAGTAAAGGAATACATATCTCTGAAATTGGATGATGCAAAACAAAAAGTAAATAAATAATGCCTGAATAATTGCAAAAATAGTCTGCTAATAATAAAAATTTATTACTATGACAAAGTAATTAATGATAATCTAGATGCCATTAGTTACAAAGTGGCAAGACGTGCATGTATAACATCCATGTAGCCCAATTTGTGATACTTGCCAAGAAACTGAAAGCTAGAATGAGAGGGAAAATATGTGACAAAAATGTAAAACAAACAATAACGGAGGAATCTAGGGTAGTCAAATCAATCAGCAATCAGGAAGTTGGAAGAAGAATGAAAAAAAATAAAAAAATTAAATAACAAGTTGATTAATGGTACACTGAATTGTAAGAAAACCCAATAGATGAAAAAAAATATTATACTCTAAGTGGAACACAAACATAATTTCACCAGGTATGTTGCACTCCTATGGTTACCTGCAGAGCCTCATGTTATGTCAACCTCTTCCTGGGCCATCTGGAGGAACATTCCGATAAATACCAACTCTATTCCTTTGTGTAGTTCAGATAAATAGATTATACATATTTATGATCTAGACACATAGGGAAAACCTCCACCTAAATTTCCTCCATTCCCTTAACAATAGCAATCCCATCAACTTAATGTGGAACTATTCCCACACGTCTTTTCTGATATAGACATCTCCCTAAGACAGGATGTCCTCCACATCTCAGTGCACCAATAAATTTACAACTGTAACGACATTTGCCATCCCTTCTACACCAAACGTTTTTTTTTCCATATAGCCTTGCAGTCAATGGTAGATGCACCTGTTCCAATCTTAAATCAATGTCACATATTCCCAGAATCTAACAGAAGTCCTCATTTCCCACTGTACCCCCAACCCACCCCTGATTTCGTATAGAAACAAATCTTTTCAAGTTACCATCCACCACTGACCAATGCCGCAACTCTCATTTTACAACCCTTAAGGCTGACGGCAGCCATATACTTATCATCCAGTTCCCTTCTGGCCTCTACCCCATCAACCAGCTCCTTAACCGTGGGGATGACTTTCTATGTTCCATCCCTGAAGTGCACATCCTTGTTCCTAAAATCCTACCCATTGCTCCAAGTACATCCTTCAGCAGATAACACCAACATACTGGTCTACAAATACTCACCTGCTGTCTCTCCTATATTACCATAGAGTTCATTCTCATGAAATAGGCATTGCTGCAAAGCTTCCAGCATAAATCCAACCATCGCTACCTGTTCTAATCCTACCACAGGAGAACCTTTTCTTATCACTGGATAAGCCAGTTGCTTACAAACTTCATTTACCAACTTACCTGCTTTTACTGCAAAGCTTCTTCTGTAGGTCTCACAATGAACCACCTGTCTGAATGGCCACAGGCAAACCGTTTATACTGCCAACCTGGACCATTCATGGAAGGCCCTGCCAGTTCCCACAACTAACAATTTCAACAACTGTTTTACAGTGAGAGCTGTGAGTGTTTCTGATACCACTCACTCTTTGTAACTCTATAGATGGAAACTAGCCTATCAGCATACCCTTGGTACCAAGCATACCTCTGCCTTCATCCTCCGCTAAGTAAATTTTTAAGACAACTAGCTGTTGGCTGCAACATCATTCTCATGAACTGTTAATGAAGGACTTCCTCCCTCTTAAACCAATTGCCTTAGTTAACGAACTAGCAGCAAAAAATAAAAAATAAACTAATTTCTCTATATAATATGATGCCAATCATACGGTGAAGTCACTATAAACATTTCAAAATAAAGAAGTAACTAAATATGACCACATACAGTAGTTTTGTATGAAACACTTTCAACAAAAATTGTATAATAATTTCATAGCACTTATTTTGCATTTTGACATATAATAAAAATGAAATTTACCCATTTTACCCCCAGAACCATGGGTTGTACATTATTTGAAACCCCATCAAAATCTAACTATCAGTAACTGCATGAGCCTTGTTCATTGAAAAATTGATGCCAATTTGTGGAAAATTTTATCATAAATTTCTCATCTTTCTGACTTCACATCAAAAACATTTACCTTGTTTTACCCTCGGGTATAGGTGCTGTATATTATTCAAAACTTCCAACATCCGAGCAGTGGTTGTTGCATGAATCCTATTCATCCAAACAGACAGACAACTTAAATTTTAAGAACAGTGTATTCCTTTGCTAAAGGTCATTAAAAGTATCCCAAAATCATTGTTCAAAAATATCTTAAATCTACAGACTTTCTTCCCATTACAGTCTTCTTATTTAGGTAAATTTATCTATTTAGATTTATTTATTTATTTACTTTTGACTATAAAAAAAACTTTTTAATTTTATTAAAATTTTTCTATTCAGTTTGTTTTACTTTACTCAGCCCCCACCATTTCCACCTCCAGCCTCCCTATTTGGTATGTCTTTGGTTCTATCATGAGGCAACTTGTAATGTATACACTTCTAATCCCCTTGCCATACATCCTCTAATCATGATTAAGGTTTATACAAAACTATGGTAAAATGTTGCTGGAAGATTTCTCGCACATATGGTAAAATGTGTTCTAACAGCATTTTAATTTCACTATTTTTTAACTGTGTAACATTTTCTTCGATACAAAACTATATTACATATTGCTTCCATTTAGTACAATGGCATCATTCTGTAAGAATGATGTACAGCAATAAGAGTGTTTCTAAAACCTGCTTGCTGCCTGGAGTCCACTGTTACTGTAGTAGTTGCTGCCTTGTCAAGGTCATTAGTGCCCTATCCTCTATTATTTAAGCCTGAAGTTAAGATATTAGAATTATGCCTGTTAAGGTTGTTAAAATATTGCAAAGAAATTTATAACTAATATATTTTGTCTTAAAATGACTGGACCTCCAGCATGTAGCAATGCTTTAAAAATTGACTATTCAAAAGAAATATGCACGAAGGAGAACAAAATAGATAAACAAATCGGAAAATCTCAACATAAACACTGTGTAGTACATACGATAATGCAAACAAAAGCTAATGCATTTCCCTCCTTCTCCTCCCCCTAACAGAAGAAGAAAGGGAAGACAGAGTAATTTTTTGTATCCACGACTTATTAGATCTACGCTTACACTTCTACTCTTTGTTCAGAAACAAACTCTCAAGCTACCAGCCACCATTCACTAGTCTTGTGTAGTTCACGAATGAACTACTTCGGAAGAGCGCTCCCACGAGCAAAATACGCGAACTAGTTCCCAGATCTCTCGCTCCTTAGTTCGTTCGATCCTTTCCCGAGGAGCAACTTTTGTTTTAGTTTATTATCTAAAAGGTAACACAGTTCGCTGTGGACACATTTCACTGAAGAGAGAGATATAAAAAGAAAAGAAAAAAATGTAACTGTTAAACATTAATAATTATTGCAGAAGTAAAAACGGAAATTTAACATGGAATGTGAAAAAAAAAACACACTTTGATCCCATTAACACTTAAAAGACAACTATCAGTAACCACAACTATTATAACAAAGAAGAGATCGCGTGAAGTAGTGCTAGCAAAGCTAGCGAACGAGCTGTCTTTATGGAATTCCAGAGCAGAGCGACCTAGTTCGCGAACTAAACACAGCGCTACCGCTCGCGAACTAACTGAGCAGTATAGTTCGCGAACTAAACAAAGCGCTACCGCTCACGAACTAAACTGAGCGGTATCGTTCGCGAACTAAACACAGCGCTACCGCTCACGAACTAACTGAGCGGTACCGTTCGCGAACTAAACTGAGCATTCCCGGTCGCGAACTATCACCATTCGCCGGTAGGATTACCCCAATATTTTTTCGATTAATGGTAGAATGTTTTTTTGGAATAACCTATAAAAATATAGTACACTTCAAAAATATAATATTTTACGAAAGAGTAGAAAAGGACAAAGGATATGTTTTTTTACTATTTTATTTTTTAAGCTATTTTTTTGCACTTCTTGCATCTTTAACAATATTCTGTCTACAGTAAAATTGTAATATGTTTTATCGCTTTCAGTTGTTAAATTAATGTCGATCATAAGCTCATTTTTACTAATGAAATACTGCTCTTACTTTTACCTAGATTTCGTGTAATATTGTTATTTCAGAGTAAAGTTCGTTCACTTTGATACTCATTTTTTCTCATAATTTTAGAACCTCTAATATTGTCTCACAGACATCAAATGAAACCTCGTGTTTTAAATTTAATTTTTGGATTTTCTATAGCCAATTGCTTTAATTAAAACTAACTATTTACAGTACTAAGATACTCCAGACTTTTATCAACGAATACTAGAGCATTATTTTTAATATTATCACTTTCTGTGGAGAATTTGGCTTCTAAAGGCTTTTTCTTGTTTTCTTAACCAAAGAAACAGTATCTTTTACATTTTTCTAGCTCTGATTTTAAAGCTGACACAATATAATACTTATTTCAGTCTGTTCGTTAATAGATTTGTGAAAGTTGTGTAAAGAAATGACTTGCGAAATTCAAAAAGATTTTAACTTTTGTGTCTTCATCAGTTTTGTTCGTCGCCAAAATATTGTGAAGGTGTGTTGGATTATCCTCCCCTACACTAATAAAAAAATAGCTCAATGACTTCCAATTTACTGGAAATTTACGCACTTTCGTTATTGTTACCACTTTCTCATTCAAGGGTCATTGTCATTTTTATATGTCTAATTGTTAGGTATCACATTGGAAGTATTACTGTTACTTTTCTTAATAATGTATGTAATATTGTTTCTGTCATATAGTACTTAACTTGTAGCCAATAGTAGAATTATATTTTGTTCATGATTTCCAAAACTATATTTAAATTTAAAAAAAGCCGATTACTTATAAACGAGTATTTTAATTCATCAAAATAAACGCATTTATAATATTTTATAAGAAATGTTGCGTTATTGCTGGGGTTTAAGGGCGCGTCGCCGGCGGGGTCATTAGCGCCTTTTATAAGTAATGTTTCTTCCATGAACTAATAAATAAATCCATTAAAAAAATTAATATTCTACGAATGCATGTAAAGTAAATAGTAAAAACAGCACAGTTATTCAGTTTACCCATTTGTGCAAAGGACAATGAACACTTTGGTTTATCGGTGGAAACTGATCATGCCAATGTCATTTGATAGGGCTATTATTAAACAATAACTTTTGTTAAGAAGGTCATATTACATTCCATTTAGAAACGACAAAAAATGATTATGTCCTAATAAAACTGACATAACAAACAAAATAGCGCGTGCAGTAGCGGTAGCAAGGCGACGCGAACGATCTGTTTCTCTGAATTCGAGACGCGAACTAACGAACTAAAAGAGCGAACTAGTTCGCGAGGGAGCTACGAACTAAACTGAGCGCTCTTCTTCGCGAACTATAATGCACAAGTCTACCATTCACCAGTCCCACAACTCTCATTTTGCAACCTTTAAAGCTAATTCAAATTGGTATGATCACAGAATGATGTTGAGACAGATCCTTTAACAAAAACTGAAATCATACAAGATGTAGGGATTGGTACGAGTTAAGTGATAATTGGGAAATGAGCCCAAGGAGGACAATTTCGAAGATTGCCAAAGATCCAACATAAATATGAGATCTGAAGGAAAAACTACTGAACAATGTCATGATGATCAAAGACCTTTCTGGAAAGAGTGATGGGTAGGTATCTCTCGCAGAATGTTTCATCGAGTGACTATATGTGTAGTCATCACAATCTAAAAGGCAACTGAAGAAATATTTTAGGGGAAAAATACTAATACTTACATTTCCCCATAAAAAGTTGGCTACTTCATCTAGCTGTTCTCCAACTTCAGACATTTCTCCACTGTACCTGTAACAACCATCATGTTATTTATGTACCTCGCACTTACTTAATAGATATTCTACAATTTGTTTTAAGAGTTTACCTGATATATGCCCATAATATTAACACTAAGAGCGCTGTCCCCATCGTAAGATTACAAATGTTTGCTAGTGAATACATGCCAATCAGTCCAAAAATTCCAGATGCCAAGTAGAATACCACAGCAACAGACAAAAATACAGCAGGGGTTCTTGCTGCTTTGAAAATGTTTTTACTTTCATTGTGCATTTTAAATTGTACAAACATCTCTTCAAGATCCTATATTGAAGGAAATATAAAACAGCTTGAATTTTTTACAAATCTAAATACATAATTTCATAAAAATTAGAATAAATGACTCAAACCTTGTCAAGGGCTTCTCGATATTTCTCAGAGAATTCCTCACCTCCCATTTTACGCTTACTCCGAAACTGGTGTATTGCTTTCTCTTTAATTCGACTGTGTTCCGCTTCCAGATGAGCAGTATTCAAATATGGTTTTGTACCACCACATACTTCTTCCATCTGATGTTTATATAAATCTTTTGCAGCAGCAACTGCAGCTAAGTTGTTGCCTTCGGCAGTTGCCTGTAGAAAGATCATTTTCTTCAACAAAGCCTCAAATATAATGAATGTATCAATAAAAAGAGCGAAAATGAATTAAGTGAAAAGGATAAAAAGGCATACATTGAAATTACTTTCTCTTTGTAGTTTTCTTGTGGCTTTATGAGCCAAAAGCAATGTGCAATATTAACCATATGACTCAATACCCTGATTATGAAATATATAGGTGAAATCATGGAACATCCCAGTATCTAACAATCAAATTGCTAATCACCACAGATATCAGTATAGAAAATAGTATTAGCAGAGCTTTTTCCTCTTGTTAGTTCATTTTGACCAATTTTATTACTTTACTTTTGTAAAACTATACATGACACATTTTAGACACATTGCCATTTCTAGGAACATTTTCATGATGCAAACTCAGTTTTAACAAAAGTAATGTAACTTGGTTTTACTATTTAACTCAAGATTTTTCATAAAACTTAATACAATACAGAGCAAGAACTTTGTGTCAAAAAATTAGTATCAGCATCTGAGTTTCACTCTGACATTAAAGTCCACACGAAGTTATTACAACCAAGATTAATGATAAAATTGGATGAAGATTAATTGTGAGAGAAAGGACCAAAGTTAGACAAAGTTAACCAACAGCTAAATAGTGGATAGTAATAAACTTGACACTTGGGCACAAAACTTCATCACAACACTATGCAAGTAAATACAGTTGCAGCAGTTCTAAGAGCTAGTGTTCTCTGGTAGGACCATAAAGGCACAGGCCATAAAACACATGTCTTGTTTTCCACAAGTTAACGCTTGTGGTAGAGGCATGGAGGCAACCGACACCTAACAGTTGACTCGGCAGTTTAGACTGGTCTTAAATACAAATAAAAAATCACAGAAGCAAACACTCTTATCCTTCTGGTTTCTAGCAGCAAAGCATATTAATGAGGTTGTACCAGACTGGCTATAAATCAGCAATCTCTAAATTTTTCAAGTTTCACAACAGTTTATGCACGGTACTTGATATCATAATGTATGTTCACAACCTTGAAAAGATGAGATCCAGCTTTAAGTCAAGGGTGTATCATTTTCCCGTGCTACTGATTTTTAGAGTCGCACAGCAATGGGATTATATTTACTGAGGCAGGTTTTCATTTGGGTAGAACTGAGAGCTGACAATCTGGACCTTCATTTATTCTGCTGACCCTATGATTACCCTGAAATCTAACATGATTTACAATTACCACACAATACTCCAAATTGGTAATGATCTATAGAATATAAACTAAACATTTTTAGTCCAGCTTCTTTTATAGGCCACATTTTACAATCTAAAATCTCAAGGAAAATCTCCTACAATGACACCTGTTGAAACAAGGTCTCTTTAATGTTATTGGAACAAAAGCAATGTCATATCTAAACTTTAACATTAATGTTATTATTTTGGGCAACAATACAGTGATAGTATTGGACTTTCAGCAAAAACTAAATTGGTGAGTAAGCATCAACTTACTACCGTTGCACCTGAAAAGTAATGACACTGTATACCACTCAACGAAGACAAGTTTCAAATGAGAGTTATAAAGTTCTTTGGACCAGCTCTTTAAAAAGTGGCCAAAAACACTACAATCATTAGTGACAGCTCCTACAACAATGGTTGGCAGTTTCATTAACTTCCAGGAGTACCTTCTCCTTTATAGTCTTAAACTGAGAAAGACTCCTGGAGCAGATAACATTTTAATGTGGAGGTTAGCCTCTAGAAACCAAAATTTTCTAAATGATCGTCTTAAAAATGGGAAACCAACAAAGTGTCTGCTAACATCAAAGATACCATTAGAAATAATCTTTAAAAAAAGTGAACCACATATCTGAGGAAAGGAGAAATTTCTGCCAGCATCATGCTGAATCAACTTCAGACTATCTCCGATGGGATTTCTGCTGAGTCGCAATATGGACTATGCACCTCAAAATGCACTAATGACATTTTATGCAAGAAAATATCAAGAGAAATGCAGCAAACAAAAACCTTTATTTTTTGTTTTATGATCTTGATAAGACCTGTAATATTGCACCTAGAAATGCCATACGGATTCCATTAAGGCTCTGAAAATTCTCTAGCAGCACTCCATTATGGTATAATTTTGATAAGAACCTGTCAAATTGTATCTTTTGAGAATCACCAGTCACATATATATATTTGGACAGATTTGGTTTATGATATATAATCTATTAACAGTGCACAAGGAGCAATCTTTATACATAAAATCCTAGGCATGTGTAAACTGCATCATATAGATACACCGCTGGACCAATTCCAGACTTTTTTTTTCTAAATTCATTCTGATAGGTGTCACTGGAGTCTGGTAGGCATTTTAATTGCGAGAAATCTCTGCCAGACAATGCTAAATGGACTCCTGCAAGTATGAGCAAAAACGAGCCCTAAATATAGAAGTCAGACTCCAGAGCCACCTAACAGAATAAAAAATAACTAAAACCCTTAATTTCTACCTGAACAACAGCCTCAATAGGTCTATGGTTTGTCAGTGATGATTTACTCCCATACAATAGAGTTTAGCTGTCACATCTTTCTCTCAGTCAAAATTCCTACGAGTGATGTATTTGACTTTATTAGATAGTTTATATCAAATTTATAACAATTCAAATAAAGCAATCTGTTCATAGACAAAGTCAGGAAGCACCACTTCAAATACTGCTTGCAGAGAAGCCATATGAAACAATACTGAAGTGTGACTGTGGGTCAACAATCATAACCAATTAGAGGTAGAAACAAATGTGTCCAAATGTGATTAAAGCTTAGAGAACAATGGAAATTAAGGAGAGCAGACTATCAAAGGAAAGGGAAAAAAATGAGACCTTCGCTTTTACCCATCCAGATGTTTCTTTCATAGTTTATCCTCAAATTAGCAGTAGAAATCTCAAATCTTCAATGACAAATTCAAGTGCACTGCTTGTTAGGGGGCATCCATTAATTACGTGAGGTGTTTCTCCAGACCCCCCCCCCCCCTTTCTCTGGTGAGATCTGGTCGGACTTCCCCCCTTCCCCAACAAGATGTTAGATTTTAACGGGACCTACTCCCCCCTGCTGTTCGACCTTGGAGTTTGAGACCTTTATTAGCTGACCTACTTCAAGGGCAGTTATAGACCCCCCACCCCCAAATCGGTATTCACGTCATTTGTAGACGGCTTACCCCTCAAAGTCAATATCCGTGGCGTTTGTGGACCTTTTTTATTTTTATTTTTTTTAAAAAAGCTCTACTATCCATGAAGAATTTAAAAAGATGACATGAGAATTTGCCGGACTCCCTCCCTCCCATTTCATCTCACGTAATTAACGGACGCCCCCTTAGGTATAAACTTGTTACAGGACTCTTCAATAAAGTCAGACTCTGCTCTCAAGAATTAACTAAACTGATCCAGATAACTGAAATGTGTTGATGTAATGTTTTTCTTCAGCTCAAATATGGGTAGTTGAGATGACAGATTGCTTCAAGGACCTGGATGTGAACAATTTGGCCAAACCAACAATTGGAAAGCTAAAGTACTACAGCAAATTTTAACTGTAATCTTCCAGATATCAGTATTACCATCTCATACAAACCTCTTCCATGTAACGTTCCTGAGGGATGGATGTCGAAAAACAATTTATTCTGCCCACACGGCTTTTGTACACAATTCGTCACAGAAATATCAAAACCATAAATTATGGAATTTTTGGCGTTAACTGTGTGTGCACATTATATGACGATAATGAGTGGACTTCAACAAAACTGCACACAGTGGTTGTTTATGTTATTAATTAACATATAGGATACATTTCATCCTGAAAAATGATTTAAGGCAATGAAAATAAGGAAGCAAAGGTTAAAAAACCTAATGCTTACACCAGATGGAGGCAGGGGGGGATTGACGAACACAAAAAAGATGCACAAGTGTAGCACAATATTTGTTAGCTTTTTTATATCTTTGTCAAGTCCAGCCACCTTCATCTTTGGTAAGGATGGGTTTATGTAACCTATTCTTCTTACATACATTTTACCGAGATTAATAATTCTGTTCCTGGTGATACAGAAACTAATGACAAGTTATATTCTGAATTTCGATACTTTATACGAAATTTACTAACATATATTCCGAATTTTCACCAGACTAGAGTCATGCAGTGTCACTACTCATAATATAAATTAAAAGTTTTGAAAGCCTATATCCTCTGTTCCTGAAGTAGCTAGGAACTTTTATAAACATTGCTTGCTTCATGTGAGGCAGCCAGGTTGTTGCTCCATGTTAAACTGTAAGTGCTGGGAGATTACATTTTGGCTTGAAACTTCATGTCTCCCTGATGTCATTAGAGGTTGAAAAGGACAGGTGGCAAAAAAGGATAGGAATATGGCCATGGCCTTACTATATGGAACGATTTTGAAAACCACGGCAAATTGAAATATAAGCAGCCGAATAGGAATCAAACCTGTTTCCTCTTGAATACCAAGCCCAAGCATTACTGGTTTCAGCGAAAAGGAACTAGCCAACTGGAGTAACATTATGGAGCAAGTTAAATTGTCTTTGGTACTTGGATAGTGATGACAGCACTGCTAGGAAATAACAGTAAGGACTAGGCCATGGTGTGTGCACACCGTTCCTTGCCAACTGGCCCAATTCTATATTCATGAATAAGATTTTTTAACAGAGATATTTAAAGTGTGTTGATGTTAATCTGGCCCTCCTGCCTTCATCTTTGGTAAGTGATGGGTTATTTTCTCTGCCTTTCCATATTTTCTTTACTACTTGGTTAATTAAAATGTGCAAATGGAAACACAAGAAAATTTTTCTTAGGGTTAGAAGATAAATTATCATCAACTGTAAACACATAGTCGTGTTTTATTCACTGCACTTCTCGAATTAAACTGTACTTGAAAAGTTTATGCCTAAATTCGGTTCCAAGCATCCCTGTAATACTTAAAATGAAAACTTTACACTGCTGGGAGAAACAGTGAGAAGATAACCTATTGTCATGAAAAACTTTAAACCAGAAATCAACTGTCACTGAATTTATTTGGAAAAGTGGAAGTTATCACTGGCATCAGTAAAGCAATACAGACTTGAATCATAATCATTTATGAGACTTCATATGCAAACAAAGATCGCAAGTTGACTGAATAAGGCAAAATTGACGATGGCAACACGCTTACACTCATTCACCAGAAAGTCATGAAGTATCTCAAAATAGCTTTCATAAAACTCATTAACAGAAATTAATGTAGGTACAGAAACCACTTTTCATTGTTAAAGTTTATTTTCGACAAAACATGTAACAGTTTGTAGGAGTAATTCCCATGGTTTCACCGACCAATCCTAATCACATACAATCTGCAATAAAAGCAAATATTCTTCCCCAAAATGTTTCAAGGTTCCATAAATGACCAAAAAATATTCCAAGTTTCACAAATGCTCAAAAATATTTTATCACTTGCCACTGCTGATATGTAAATTTTTCTAAGTTCTGCCTGTTAACATTGCCAAACTGCCCGATGCAGACTAGTCTGCCACTTTTCATGTGAGTGGAAAAGTGAACAGGCACAATGTGTGTATTTGGGGGATTGAAAACCCCCTTGCTTATGTGTAGCACGTTCAGGACTCTCCCAAAGTGAACGAGTTTTACGCGATGTCAAGAAAGAAACTTTATAGGCCTTTTTTCTTTAATAAGGTGACGATCACAGGGAAAATCTATCTGCAAATGTTGCAGAATTGGCTGTTGCCACTTCTGGAAGCTGACAGTAAAGATTTCATTTTACAGCAGGACAGTGCTCCACCCCATAATTCCCTAACACCATGATCCCAAAGGGATGGACTGGTCGTGCTGGAGATGCTGATCGTCAGCTGATGTCATGGCCTCCTTGTTCCCCTTATCTAACCTCCTGGGACTTCTTTGTTTGGGGTTTCGTAAAAGACAGTGTTCGTGCCACCAATACCAGTTGATCCGCCAGGCCTGCGGGTTCGCATCACCAATGCATTTGCTCTCATTGACAGACACATGCTGCATCGGGTAAGGGAAGAACTCTATTATAGACTTGATTTGTGAAGAGTCACTAAAGGTGTACATATTGAGCATCTGTATACACTCAAAAAAAACTTTCACAGTTTGTTTATATGAGGTAGGTCCGATAAGTACTTAGCATATCTTCCTGAAGCCCGAGAAATTTATTGTTGTGTAGTACATTATCTTAGACGGCTATTGTTAAAATTTCAGCCAAATCAGACTCATAGTTTTGTTTTGATCGCGTGTGAAAGCGGGTGTGTCCGCGGATTTTAGAAAAAAGGAAAAAGAGTAATATCAGTCGGTGATTCGATTCCTGATTTTGGAAGGAAAATCGTGCAGCGAAATCAAAGAGCACTTGGATGCTGTGTACAGTGACTCTTCTCCTTCGATGGCGACTGTCACAAATTGGTTTAGCGAGTTTCAACATGGTCACAGGTCGGTTTTTGATGAGCCATGCCCAGGTGCCCCGATAACTGTTACCATGGAGGATAACGTGAAAAAAATCCACGATCTCGTATTCGCAGACCGCCGATTGAAGGTGAGCGAGTTTGCTGGGACAGTAGGCATCTCAAAAGATCGCGTGGGTCATATCTTGCATGAAATTTTGGGCATGAGAAAGCTGTCAGCGCAATGGGTGCCGTGTTTGCTCACTCTGGACAACAAGTGCAACCATGAGACCACTTCACAACAGTATTTGACGCTGTTTAAGCGCAATCTGAAGAGTTTCTGCATCGTTATGACTGTCGACGAAACATGGATCCACTGGTACCTACCAGAGATCAAGGAACAGTCAAAACAGTGGACTTTACCTGGCGAACGTGCTCCAAAAAAGGAGAAGACTGTCTCATCGGCCGGAAAGATGATGGCCACCGTTTTCTGGGATTACACTAACTGCCTGGAAAAGGGCAAAACAATCACAGGGCTTTACTATGCCGAACTATTGGGCAGACTCTACGACAAATTGCAGAAAATACCGGCCCCATTTGGTGAAGAAAAAAGTGTTCTTCCACCATGACAACGCATGAGCTCACCCGCCGTCGCCACTGCCAAATTGGTCGAATTGGGCTACGAACTGCTGCCCCATCCACCATATTCTCCAGATTTGGCCCCGTGCAACTTCTTTTTGTTTCCAAACTTGAAGCAGACGCTGGCCGGGCAGAAATTTGAGTCAAATGAGGAGGTTATCGCCACCACAGAGGCCTACTCTGCAGATCTCCAGAAAACATATTTTCAGACGGGTTAAAGAAGTTGGCGCATCGCTGGGTGAAGAGTATCAAGGTAAAAGGAGACTATGTTGAGAAATAAATTGTCACTTTTCCAAGATTGTAGTTTTTTTTTTTGTAGGCTAAGTACTTATCGGACCACCTTCGTATATCTGTGCAATCTTGTAAGTATATGTCAAATAATAAATCTGTAGTAATTTTCTGAAATAACTGCAATTATTTTGACTAGCCCTGTTTATCATCTAATGCATTTTAACTTTTTAGACTGAATAATGGCTTTAAATAAATTTTTCTGCCTTTTATCATAATAGTTGTTTTTATTTATAGAATCTATGTCCGTGTTTGTAACTATCAGCATTAGCATCACATGATACTTATAACATTCAAGTGTGTGGAGGTACTACTTCACTACAACTTCCTTATTTTCCTTACTACTTAGTTAAAATATACAACTGAAACCATACCAACTGATGTAAATCTGATTAACTAAAAGTATATCCAAAAACCATTTAAGTGGTGGTAATATATTCATCAATTGATGCCAGACTACTGTTGTAAAGATATCAAGAAATTATAGTCATTGCTTTGGTATAATATCTAACTAGCTGGTGTTTGGGTATTAGGATGTATCAAAGATTTGGTCGTTAGTGCCATAACACATGAAACCATAAATAAAACCTAGAAACAAAGAATAAATTTTTTGCCTTTGTCATAATACAAAGGAAAATAAAAATAAAAGTTTCTAGTTGGCTGGAAAGTAGCCAATCACGTGTAAACCACACAATGAACAAACAAGGAGTATTTAAAATTCTAAAAAAAAAAAAGGTGGGCATTATAGAAAACCATTCAAAACTGACCTAATTTTTGTAAAGACCAGACAACACTACCTTTTTTTATCTGAGATGAACAGATCGTTCATTGGCTGGGCTTAATATTTGTCCTCGACACAGAAAACAAAACAATTAAAATGTGATGTACAATCACAGACACACACAGGGTGAAAATTGAAAGTGATAGAAGCCAAATTAAGTTTGTGAGGAATGATATAGTGTTTGGTGAATGCTAAAACATGAATCAGTGAACGCAGAGGACACTGAGAAATTTGAAAATACTACATATGAATCATTGTTGTTTCAAATATACAGAACTGAGTCGACAGCCATAATTATGAACAGTTAGTTTTGGATAAAATAAGATAAACTGTGTTGTAAGGTACCAATTAGCTCGCCAAAAGCATTCCCACTAGCTGTCCCTAGTTGTGATATACTCTATAGTTCGATTTTGAAGTCGCTTAGGCAGGACACAGAAATTTCACGTAATCTTCAACTTGAATGGATTTTCCTGCATTCACTTCCACAGTGAAAACTTGTTATAAGAATCATTTTTAAGTGTATTCATTATGTCTGGAAAAATTTAAGAGATAATTTGGTTTGTTTATGTTTTAAAATGTATGATTAGAAAAGCTAGGTTTTAACATTTGAAATAACTCTGAATTGAGTAAAGTTACAGCTGATCTTTTATCACCAGCTATAGTTAGCATTATCTAGAATATTTCGAAAGTAAAATTAACAAATTTGGCAAAGTTTAATTAGTGGTTTTAATTAAGAAAAAAATAAAGTTTAACTAAAAGGAGTAGAATTGAGAGATAGCCTAAATTGAGAGGATTACGAATATATTGTGGTTTCAGTAAAAAGTTTAAGCATTAGTGAGATAGTTAATATTTTGAAGATAGATTGTCGTTAATTGTTGTTGAAATGCGACGAACTGCGCCTAGCTGTGACATAAGAGACTTCAAGGTTAATCTTATAGAAACCCCTTTGATGTTGAATTTAATTAAAATAGATAGAATATGATATTAGGAAGCCCTTGTAGTAATTGCATTTAGTATATTGGGAGATATTAATTTTCCAAAGAATTTGCAGACGTCATAGGAACTGAAAAGTCGATAAAAGTCATTGCAGCCATCTTGAAATTGCTCAGTCTATAGTTATCAAAGAGGTAACTTCGTGTCACTATGTAGCCTAGTCTTCCATCAGATTTGAAATGGTAACTTCATGTCTGTTCATGAAGCAAACTGCGCCACGCGGTAGTTGTTACGGCACATAGTAACATGCCGTAATTGTATTCTCACTAAAGTTAGGGGGATTTAGTGAGTTTGTCTTCTTGTGTGAATGCACTTAGCCTGTCAATCTTCTATGGAACAGTTGTCTGATTTCTTATTCACAATTCTGGTACCGATAATGTTAGAGTGAACTTTTCATGAATATATGTAATTTGTGATTCTAAAACTGTCATTCTACCCTTCGTGTTTGGGGTTTATAATACAAACCCGCGGTGACCATTTTACTAAAGGCTACACAGATCATGAACTTATGTTCACAGTTTAGGCAAAGTGTTGCAAGCCCCCAGAATCAAGCTTTTGGCCTAACAGTGGGCATTGGCAGCAGAAGGGAGATGTGAAGAATGTTTTAATAAAAATAAGGAAGCATAGGAAAATAGCCCATTGCTAAAAACTGATGATTGCAGAAGGGCCAGGTTTACACAAAAACACTTTTCACAATATTTTGGTGAATAACCTTACTCAAAGAAATGCAAAGCACAAAAACAAAATAAGAAAAAGGCGGAAAGAAGTGAGAAAAATACCAACATAGAAACAAACAGGATAATAACAGAAGGGAACCTTTAGGCAACAATTAGATAATAGCTGCCACTAGACAATGAAAAAACTCGTCACTTACCCCTAACCGAGGGAAGAGAGCTAAAGAACACAAAAATATGAAAACAATTCATCATATATTAATACTAATATTAATATTGTATAGTTGTCAGTTCAGAACAATACTAATATAACACATTTTTGGAAAATGAAATTAAGTTTTTCTGTAGGCATACCTCTTGTTTATTCAGTGCAATAACATTGTATCTGTACCTTTACTAGTATAGCTTTCGAACATGGATGACCAAACATCGTAACTACAAAACTGACCAACATCTGCGATATATAATCATTAAGTAATGTTCCGGTGCTCTGGCACCTATATTGTCTGAGACTCGTTTTGTTTAATGCCCTAAGTCAGGGATGGCGAACTAATGGCATGCGGCCAAATAATTTGGGCACGGCATTAATTAATTAGGTACCTAATCGATATAAGCAATTAATTTTATTTTCTACATAATTTAAGAACATAGTAGCAAAGTTCATCGAGAATGAAACTACCGGTGCCAGAACAAATATTTTCAGAACGATCGGACTGAGTGAGCTACCGCAGGCGGCGGGAGGGACGTTACGAGCTAACTTATTCACTTGTTTGTTTTTGTTGACGACGTTGACTGTTTTCACCAGTTAGGCATAGTTTTTGCGGTTTTTATACTAATTTCGTTAACACAGCTGCTTGTTTAAGTTTGAGTTATATTTTCAACTATTCAACATGGTTCATTTGTCAACAAAAAAAAAGGAGAAGTGCAAGATAAGTGTAATACTGAATTTCAGACTTGATGGACTGAGAAAAATGGCTTGATTAGTAAAGGTGATAAAGCGGTGTGTGTGTTTAATGTTCTGGAACAGTGCTAGGTAGAACATTATCTGTAAAATGGGACTACGAAACAAATCACAGATCTCTTTGCAAACAAAACAATTATCGTTATGCTAGACGTCATTCGTGCTTTTGAGGCCAAACTGCAAACTTTCTGTGAAGATATTATTTCCAATAAATAAAAGTATTTCCCAAATTTGAAAAAAAGTCACTAGGAATTTGGATGAACACAAAAAACTAGACCAATTAAAACTCACTAAAGATTTCTGTAATTAATTCTTCAATAGAAGAATTTTCAATGAAATTCTCAGCTCAAAGAATTATCGGAAACACTCAAGTTTATTGTGATAAACTGAATTTGGAAGAACAGAAATCACACTAGTTTCATCTACTTAAACTCAAAGTTGTTGATAATATTGCTTAGTACAAAAAAATGTATATTTGTTGTTGCAGATACAAAGTTTTAAGGTGATAGTATTTAGTTTTATTTTTTCCCCATTAATCACTACGTCATGATTAATTGATGGCACATCATGGCTTCATTCAAAATTTCTTTAGGAAAAAATGGCACGTATATCAATAAATCTTCGCCATCCCTGCCCTAAGTGCTCTTATATACTTCACATGCAGACATGAAATCTATACATGTATTTCATGCAACTGTTAAACATTCATATTTCAAAGCAATGTTACATTGGTACTGCTGAACTTAACATTTTAATTTGTACTCAACACTTCCTACTGTCAAATCTCTAAATTACTATTAATGAAATCCCAGCATATACAATCTGATAATCTACAATTTAGGGAAGCGAAAGGGATCATATTTTAAGTGGCATGAGGGCTTTGGCCATAGGCAGCATAGAAATAGCAATGCTATATTTACAGATTGTTCAATATGGAATGTATGAATGACTTTCAAAATTTTTATTTCTTATCAGATAGTTAAAGTGGCCAAAATAGAAAACAATATATATTTTGCACATATGCTGTGAGTGCGATTAATTCCGTTGCGCACAAGTTTGTTGACAAGGGACACATTCCAAATGAAGGGGATGGTGTTGTAGAGACATTTATATACTAGAACCGTGGTACACACCAGCAGCCACTGTGAAACAAGATGGAATGCAGTAGTATACATGTGAGATTATTTTGTTGTTGTTGTTGTGGCTAAAGGGCACGTCGACAGCGAGTGAGATGATTTTGTTAACTTCAAAGGAGCTTCCAAAAAACTAAAAAAGGGGTCAAAAGCAAACAATGGCAAAAGGGTAAAATGGTCTGGGATAAGACAATTTAATTAGATGAGGTGTTTTGATCTGGTAGGACTCCCCTCCCCCATAATATGACCCGAGATTTCTAAAAAGGATTCAAAGGAATTGTTTGACATATTTTCTGCCTTCTGGAAATTCAATGTGAAAGGATTCTGAACTCATGAATTCATTTTCAGTTTTGTATTCTGCTCAACAGGAAAATACATCTCAAAAGAAGCATGCATATCATACAGACATACAATTCTTCAGTTTGTAACTCTGCCATTTCATCGACAAACTCATTCAGTGTTCTCTTGCCAATGCCAACAATTCAAAACTCTAATTTTCTCTTTTGAAGGTGGTAATTTCATCATTTAGCACTAAAGCTTTGTCTATTTCCCGTAATTCATTAATTTTTCCAAATATATCTGCCAAAAATGCTAGTCTGAATAATAAAGTCACATCATTCAAACAGTATTTTACATCAAAAGAAATGTTGGTAAACAAAGCTTGTAATTCAGCTCTTACTTCAAATAATCTTACTAAGTTCTTGTTTGATGTATCCTGCAAGAGCCTTAATTCTATGGAAAATGGTTTTGTTCAAAAGTTGCACTGTAGAAAGAAGCTTTGCAGATTTTTCATTGAGCATACATCGTATCATGTCTGCCACACAAGGTTTTATTATATTCTCAGTGAAGTGTGCACTTCTCCCACCTATGGAACGGTGATAGCTGACCAAATATGACGTCTCTTCGGCTTTTTCCAATCACAGTTTTGGTTGAATATGTTAATAGTTTTTTGATTTGTCCAATAACTGTTCTTTCTTGCATCTAAAAATAATCTTCATTCCTGATGCCTACATGAAGAGAATGCAACAGGATTGATTTGATGAAAAAGATATTGAAAACATCACACACAAAAAGTTAAAGATTAACACCACTTGGCAAAATCACTCGGATTATATTGCCAAGAAACAAAGATATCAATGTGCAAGTTGATTCTAGTTCGGAGAAGAACTAGAATACTACAGAACCAATGTTGGTTGAAAAAATCAATTGAAATGTAAAATTTAGTTGGATCTAACATCAGGTGTTTCTTCAGCACCACTAAAACTGTGTATGGTCCTTCTGCCAAAGGTCTGAATTCCCTGTGATCTAAGGATGGTATGCAACTTCTCAAAGATCTTTCTTCTTTCAATTCCAACTGAAAAGAAACTTCCAGGAATCTTCTTTATTTTTATTTTTATTTTTTTTTTTTTTAAAAAGGAGACAAAGTTGTATGTTTCAATTACCAAAGAATATTCCCATTTTCAGTTGTTGGAAAAATTCTTGCCAGAATCTTATCTAACCACCTATACCTATAAATGAAGAATTTCCCCTGGAATCAAAATGTGGTTTTAGGCAAAACAGAACAGCTGACATGATCCTTGTTGTTAAACAACTATGAGAAAAATCCAGAGAACTCAACCTCTGTATGTGTGTTACATAGATCTTGTAAAAGCCTTTGATTCTGTTAATCAAGAAGCTCTCTGGAGTATCTTAGCCTTAGTTGAGTGCCCTGACGAATGTATCAAAATAATTTGGCTACTACACGACAGTGTGATTGCCACTCTTCTTACCAGGAATGGACAAGGAAAGCTCTCCCAAATCACTGCTGGTGTTCTAATATAGGTGTGTTCTTGCTCCCATCCTGTTCGCAATATTGGTAGGAACTCTGAATTACCTTATTAATGACAAATTACCACTGGCTGCAGATAATATTGAACTGATGGGAAGCTATTTAATTTTAACAGACTACAAGTCAAGACCAAAATAACTTCCGACTTCAGGTGTTGAACTTTAGTACGCAGATGACACTGCTGTGGTGGCTACTTAAGAAGAGAAATTACAAGTTATTTTAAATGCACTTACGCAAGCACACGAGACAATTGACCTACAACTTAATGTTACCAACATGCAGACCCTCTGCCAATCTACACCAAACACCAACATAGTGGCTCCCTCTTTCACGGTTAAAGGAAAAACTCTACCGGACAACGAACATTTTTGCTACCTCAGTAGCCGTATCTCAACAAAGGCTATCATTGATACAGAAATTCAGTATCAAATAACATGAGTGAGTGCAGCTTACGACTATCTCCTAAAAAAGTTTGACATCTGTGCTTGGACAAAGTTCTATGTTCACAGTACCACTGTAATACCAACTCTACTATGTGGTTGCAAGACTTGGACTATCTACAGAAGGCACTTAAAATGTCTGGAGAAGTACCACCAACACTGCACGAGGAGAATATTTGAGATAAAATTTTAAGACTATGGAACACACGCCAGAGCCCTAGAAGTAATGAAAAAAAAAAAAGATGTATACACAAATGAAGAATCACCAACGAAATTGGGGAGGAAAAATGAAATGGATTAGATGTAAGACCAATCTTAAGAAATGATTATCAAAAACAACTGGGATGATGCAGGCTCTAATTGATCAACATGGAGGTGAAAGGTTCACATGAATTCACAAAATTTTGAAAAACAATGTCAATGACTAGAACCTGGCAAAGGAAATCGTAGGAGGGAATGGGAGAAGATGAGAAGAGCTGGTTTGCTATGTCCCAGTGGTGGTGTTTTCAGCATTTGTCATCGCTGTGGAAGATCCCACAGTTTAAAAAACACATTTTTCAGCCATTTGAGAACCCACAAATAATAAAGCGAAAGACATATTCATACTAAAAAACAAGTGAATGTCTTGAATGAAACAAGAATTTATTTCTTAGATGGAGGATGAATAAGATTTGATTCTTACTAGAAAGTCCTATCATGTGCGTCAAATTACCTGCCTTGGTTTAACATGCAGTTATTCCTTCCTTCTCTCCTAAATAAAGTTCCCAAAATCTCAGTAAGACAAGAACTATTGGTCAGAGGTGAAAAGACTAACTATGATTTTTGACATGCCAAGAATTCAGTAGATTATGCTCAAATTATCAGAACCAAGATACAAATCTAACTCAAATTACATTGAATTTATTTCCATTTTGGTACACTAAAAATATAATACAGTTTGTTTATAAACATCAATAGAAGAGGGAGAATTTATGAGAAAGAAAAATCACTATCTATAGAAACTGTATTTAATACTGGGACACTTACAACCAACATGGATTTAGGCTCTGGAAGTTCATCTCCTTTGTAAATTTCTATGTATGATTTGAAGTATTGGACCAATTCTTTTGCCTTCACTTTCTGGCCAGCGATTTCTTTTGCAACTAAATTTTCAGGAGACAAAATCATTGGAACCAATTTCTGCAGTTGAATCTTGAAATCTGTTTCTATATCTGCAACAATTTTTAACCAAGCAGTCTCATAAATGCAATTAACCTCGTGACAACAAAGCACATTTAACAAAAAATAAAAATCAAAGAAATAAAATATAATAGCTAATTAGTTAAAACGTTTAAATTTAACAATACCAAACAATGTTACTTATAGTAAGTAAGAAAGTGCAGCAGGACTGTTTCTGCTCTGTCTTTCTATTACTTTAATGCCCTGTTCATAACAATAAGCTAATCCCACTAGCTATGACCATTATGGCTGTTAGCTGTTGGCGTACTACAATGCTCAAAGTTGCTTGGTTCTTGATGCAGTCGCCACCCAGAGACTTAACTCTGAGAATCTGAATGATATACTGTTAAACCACAATGTCAATTAAACACTTTGTGGGTGCTTGACCCTGAAAAAAACACTAATGTTGTAATCACAAGTTCCTCTTTTTAATCCACAGAAAATGTTGCCAACACAGCCACTAATTTAATCAGAACTTCATATCATCATCAGATTGCAGACTAACTAGAAACACAGTACTGGTCACATTCATTCTATAAAACTTGTCTTTTATACTTCAAGGGAAATTATATGTAATTATGACATGTAGGTTCACCCTTTCCTCTTTGTAATACCGTACTCTCAAAATTATTTTTTAACGCACTAATTATAAACCATCAATGATAAATGATTCACCACTGAGACTAAAACAGACCTTAACACTTCACCTTCTTGAGCAAGAGTACCCAGGTGGAACACAATGGCCAACAACCCTTCTTGGATGAGCTGGAAAGAAGACCGGACAACACATTAGGGACAGTGTTTACGGAAAGGCTATTCAAACGGATCAATATTTACATGCCTCCAGCAGCCACCACCCATCACAGAGGGAAGGAGTGCTAAATGCACTGGTTCACAGAGTCTGTGAGATTTCTGAAAAATACAGTATGTCTATAGAACTGACACACCTCAAGAACGTGTTGCAGAGTAATGGCTACGACAACTGCCAAATTCGGCATGCCACCAGGCAGAAGACTACTCGAGAACCAACTAATGAGGAGGATAAACCAAGGGCCACAGTCTTCATCCCATACGCCGGAAATGCATCAAGCAAGGTACCTTAAGGGTGTCCACCCAGTAAAGTAGTAAAGCACACTAGACAGAAGATTCTGAGAAAAATAGCTCTCAAGTTTTACGTGCATCATATATACTGGTTGATTTGTACACTCCACAAGCACAGGGAAGTGGCTGAGTCTGTAGCGAACTCGCTAGCCATGTGGACGATCTGGGTTCGATGCTACCTCGGGTAACTTGTTATAATTTTTAAAACAATTTTTAAAAACTCTTAAATAAAGTTAATGACCTAAAAATATCATCAATTAAACGATAAATATTTTTATTTATTTATGACGAGACTGTTACAGCTAATTAAAATGCAAATTAAACAATATTTTATTTTAAAAAGTTGAATAATTTCAAATGCATATTTAATTGAAGTAAATTAAAACAAATTATCACTATAGTAAAATTTCAGATAGGTTTTTATTTATATAAAAATTTACAAATTCATCTTTATTTGTTAATCTTTTATTTTATATACAAGCATTAGATGGATAATTATCGTAAAAACATTGGAAAAAAAAACCATTTTGACATCTTGCATAATTTGTAAAGGGAAATTCTCTACACGAATATTATTTTTGTAAAAGATTCACTGGGAAACATACTTCATTCAATTCATAAAAACTTCTTTTTTGTCAGAAAGTCTGGAAGCGTACCAGGCATTCCGCATCATTTTATTAAAAATTGGCGGTGACAGCTGATGATGCTCTGTTCACTATAACAATATTTTTGGGTCACTAGATGACCCGTGCGAAAATTTCACGAATAAATGGTCGAATTCTTGTAACATAATGAAATGTAGAACCGCACTTTTGTAGCAAATATTTATGTTATGAAAATACTTACATCATGGTGCAAAACAGTTAGGAAAATTTAAAAAACACTGTATGTATGACCAACTGTCAGTGACCTTAACAGAATACAATTTACCTGAACAAAATGCACACAGTGTATCAACAACTCTGTGATATATGTTGTGTGAATAAAATGTTAACATTGGAATTGTATAGCAAAACAGAAATGTTTCTGTAACAAATAAAATATCTGGAAAGCTACATATTGTATAAAAAACAGTTTATTGATATTTCTGCGAGATCTGCTGCTGCAATTAGATATTTGACACTGAACTGTCTCTTACACGCGACCTCTTTAAGCATCAAATTCCAAAAATTCTTTCTTAATTTATGACTTTACCTAATTGGAGACCTTAATCTTTAAAACAATATGTCATTTATCAATTTCAATTAGGAATCAAATGAGACAATGGCTTGTAATTAAAAAACAAGTTGTAGAAATAATATTGTTACTTTTGCCCTTTAAGCGTCGAATTCGAAAAATTCCTTTTATAAAATGTGGTGTGACCAAAGTGGACACCTTGGTCTTTAAAATGATACAATTTATCGATTTCGGTTAGGCATCAAGCGAGGTAAAAAAAAAAAAAGGTTTTAGAAATGGCTATATTTTTGCCCCTTAAGGGTTGAATTTGGAGAAAGTTCTTTCTTAAAATATGATGTGATCAAAGCAGATACTTCAAACTTTAAAATGATAGCTCATTTATCGATTTTGATTAGGTATCATGAGAGATAAATAGTTGGCGAAAGAAAAATGCAATACAGAAATATTAATACTTTTGACCTTTAACGGTCGAATTTTGAAAAATACCTTTCTTAAAACATGGTGTAACGAAATTTAAGACCTTACAAAGACCGCAGTCTTTAAAATGATACCTCGTTTATCAATTTTGTTTAATTATCAAGGAAGATATATGTCTTGAGATCCAAAAAAATGCATTTTAGAAATCCTTTTACTTTTGCCTTTTAAGGGTTCAATTCACAAAAAAATAAAATAAATAAATATATATATATATATATATATTCTTAAAATATGATGTGATCATAGCAGAGACCTTATTCTTTAGAATGATACCTCATTTATCTATTTCGGTTAGATATTAACAGAGATAAAAAGGCTCGTGACACCAAAATGCATTGTAAAACCATTGCTACTTTTTCCCTTTAAGGGTTAAATTAAAAAAAAAAACCCTTTCATTAAATATGATTTCACCAAAGCTGAGACATTACTCTTCATAACTAAACTTCATTTATCAATTTCGGTTAGATATCCATGGAGATAGATGGCTCGAGACACAAAAAATGTATTATAGAAATACTGACATTGCCCTTTAAGGGTCGAATTATGGAAAATTCCTTTCTTAAAACATAATGTAACCACAGTGGAGAACTTAATCTTTAATACGATACCTCATTGATTGAAATCGGTTAGATATCAAGGGAGATAAACGGTTTGTGACAAAAAAAAAAAAAAAATGCGTTGCCGAAGTATTTATACTTTTGCCCTTTAAAGGCCGAATTCGGAAAAATTCCTGTCTTAATATATGGTGTCACCAAAGCAGAGATCTTAATCTTTAAAATGATACTTCATTAAATGATTTCAGATAGATATCCCGGGAGATAAATGTCCCATAACACACACAAAAAAACAGCATTTTAGAAATATTGACATGTTTGCCTTTTAAAGGTCGAAGTCCGAAGAACTCTTTTCTTAAAATAAGATATGACCAAAGTGGAGAACTTAAGCTTTAACATGATAGCTCATTCATTGATTTTGGTTTGGTATGAAGGGAGATAATGGTTTGTGACAAAAAAACACCTTATAGAAATAATATATAGGATTAACTTTTAAATAAAGTTGTTATAATTTTTAAAACAATTTTTTGCCAAAGGTAGCATTGAACCCGAATTGTCTGCATGGTAAGCGAGTTCGCTACAGACTCTGCCACTTCACTGTGCTGGTATAGCATATAAATCAACCAGTATATGCACTGTGTGTAAAACTTTGGAGTCCTTTTTCTCGGAATCTTGTGGCTAGTGTGCTTTCCTACATCACTTCACTGGGTGGACACCCTTAAGGTATACTACTAACATGAGAGGTCTCATCCCGAACTGAATTTCCGAGACTATAATGTTCCAATGTAAGCCAAGCTTAGGACTGCGCTCCTAACGCTGGTCAGCAGACACAAACTGAAGATGACGGCATGTTACACTGTCAAAAATACGTTGAATAATGATCACTTGATCCGACCGCGAGAGATCTTTAGGCAGCAGATTCGCCGGGAAAACCTATGATTACACTCATTGAAATGATAACTGATAAGGGAAAACCATGTCCCATTACAAAAGGATAGGGGAAATAGACCCAACGCTCACCAAAGAGAATGTTGGAATGTCACAACAAACCAAATAATAATAATAATAATAATACAACCACATTATTACAGTATTTGGTTTTAAAACCTTATTCATGCAAGGAGAAAAAAAGAGCCATTTGGCAAGAGAATTGTGTACACACTGGAGCTTATTGCATGGCTGCATTGGCAAAGTAGAAGAGGATCAGGGTGGTTGGGGTTAAATACTATGAAATAGCTATGGGAAAGCAATAACACTGGTGGTGGTGGAGGAATAAAAAAAAAAAAAAAAAAAAAATAAAAAAAAAAAAATAGCGCACGCACGCACACACATACATATATATATGGATTTCAGAAAAAGAGGTATTTTATGGGAAAGCTTTAGTAGATCTAACTGTAAACAGTTGTTGCGGCTCTTAGAATCAAGTGAACTGGCATCGACTGCCAATGGATAGTCTAAGGTTGCAGGTATAAACTGTTTGCCCGAGTTTTGAATAAAACTGATTGGTGGCGAGACCTGCAGTCAGTTAGTAGGGTTGATGTGAATTTAGGTGTGAAGACATTCTGTCAAAGAGCAATATCTACATTAAGGGACATGATGTATGTGTGGGAGAAAATCCAGAAGTTGGTGCAAGTCTATTGTCAAAATAATGAGAAAGTCTTGGAGATGGTTTTCACTGTGGGGCCAGATCATAAATATATATTTATCTAAATCAGACACTAAATTCAAATGATATGTGGTTTAGGAAATGTTGCTGGCTTAGTAATAGGTTGGCAAAGGATACCCATGGCAGGGCCATTGATATGGTGGGTGAATTTAAGAAGCTATTTGAAAGAATTGAGTGAATCAAGGATAAAAAAAAAGGATGTAGTGGGGGAGGCTGTTTATTGGGGGAAGGGGAGCATATCTAGGAAATGTCACGGATAATGAGTGAAAGTGGGGATATTGGTAAATAAGGAAGTTGTCAATGTAGACAAGGAAGGAGTCTCAAGGTAGAGGCGTGGCGACCATGAGCAGACGTTCAAGTAATCACAGATATGATAGAACCGTTGAAGAACAATCAAATTACCACAATCACATGGGACAAGGGCTCCACCACTGTGGTCATGGGTCACAATGATTATAGGGCATAGGCTATAAGGCAGCTTTCTGATACCAGCATGTACCGTCCACACATCACAGGTCCCACCATTATGTTCCTTAAAGTAGACACTTCCCTACTCAGCTGTCTTCCGATTTGTAGTAGATGCATCTGTTCAAATGAAAATCCACTTTCAGGCACTGCCAACCTATCACAAGCCTGAATTTCTCACTGTTACCCAGCTGATCTTGTATTAAAACAAATTTCTCAAGCTTCTTCCCATCCTCCATACAATTACTCGCATCATGCCTCTCTAATAACCAACTATTGCTCTTTGCTCATCACTTAGTTCTTGTCTGGTTTCAAGTCCATCACCCACATCATGCATTGTGGGCATGCTCTTTTCCTGAAATGTGCAATTGTTCACCAAAATCGTACTCTCTGCCTCAGCACATATTTTAGCAGGCCAAGGAATCTTGAAAACATTACAACAACCTACTCCAATCTGACCACAGCAAATTTTTTTTCCATCTTTTGACATGTTACACCCACCACAATGCACACATTTACCAAATAACCTGCACTAGTTTCAATCAGCATGAATGGCCACAGGTTGGTTTTTTTCTGCTGTTGTCAGTCTTTCGACTGGTTTGATGCAATCCTCCATCGCTTCCTATCTTGTGCCAGCCTCTTCATCTCTACATACCCCTTACAACCCACGTCCTTGATTATCTACTTCATATATTCTAATCTCTGTCTTCTCTACAGTTCTTACCTTTGACTGTTCCCTCCACCAACAAATTAACTAATCCAGCATGTCTCAAAATATGACCTACCAGCCTCTCTCTTCTTTCTGTAAACATCCTCCACAAACCTCTTTCCTCACCCATCATTTCCAAAACTCGTTCATCTCTTTCTTTTTCTGTCCACTTTCAGCATTCTTCTGTAGCACCACATTTCAAATGCTTCATTTTTCTTTCTTTCTGGTATTCCTAAAGTCCATGTCTCGCTACCATAAAGTGCAGTGCTCCACACAGAATTTTAAGAAGTTCTAATTCCTAGATCAATGAAGGCTCTTTTTGCTAGTGCTATTCTGCTTTTATCATCATTCCTGCTTTGGCCGTCGGTTGTAATTTTGCTTCCCAAGTAATGGAATTCACTTACTTCTCCTATTGCATCCGATCCCATTTTAATATTTAGTCTACTAGTATTGGTATTTTTCCTGCTACGTTTAATCACTCTTGTCTTGCTTTGATTTATATTCCAATTCAAAATCTTCTTTCAGTATTTTGTTCATGCCATTCGGTAAGTGCTAAATATCCTCAGTTGTTGTTGTTGTTGTTGTTCGGGTTTTAGGGCGCGTCGACGATGAGGTCATTAGCGCCCTAACAAAAACCATGCGTGACAACGTGGCGAAATTGCCGTCTGTGTGGCCGACTGTAAAGGGGTCGGCCACAGAGACAGCACAATAAAATACTAACATACTAACTAAAATACCGTCTGCGTGGCCGACTGTAAAGAGGTCGGCCACACAGACGGCAACATAAAATATAAAACTGTGACTAAAATATAAAAATAACATATATTAACTGGTTGGCTGTAGATGGGCCAACCAGGTTAAAAGACAAGTTAGATGGCTGGTTATAAAAGGGCCAGCCATATAAGCAGTGTCACAAGTAAAAAAGGTACTTGGATTGGTGGTTGTAAAAGGCCACCAATACAATCTAAAACCTAGGCCGATCTGCCCAAAATTTTTGGGACAAGACCGGCCAAGCAACAAAACTTTAAAACCTTAGCCACGTTGTCACCGTCATCGTTTAAAATAAGGGACAGATCGTTGGCTAAGCCAACGTCTGCCCTTAAGTCAAGAAATAAAAAACAATCAGTTAAAATGTGGCGTACCGTCAAAGGTACGCCACAAGCATCACATTCCGGAGGGTCCTCTCGGCGGAGAAGGAAACTATGAGTTAGAGGACAGTGCCCTATACGGAGGCGAGTAAGGAGAACCTCATCCCTCCTCGCCCGCTGGAAGGAGCTGCTCCACGGCTGAACGGTCGGTTTGACCAGCCGGAGCTTGTTATTCTCAACTTCCAGCCACTGCCTCTGCCAAACATCAAAAACAAATCTCTTCGCCGCCGAGGCAAGGTCTGACTTTGGGATCGGTACAAAGTCGGTTCTGACCTTGTCGCAGGCTGACTTGGCAGCTACATCAGCTACCTCGTTCCCCCTGATTCCCACATGGCCCGGTACCCAGCAGAATAATACCTCCTTTCCACGAGATTGGAGGGAAAGGAGGGCGTCCTGGATGTCCTGGACTAGACGATCTGCTGGATACATATTTCCTATGGCCTGAACACAGCTCAGGGAATCACAGCATATGATGAAACACTTTTCGCGATTTACTTTCATATACTGGAGCGACTTTAGCACGGCGTAGCACTCGGCAGTATAAACGCTGCACCTGCCATCAAGTTTGTATGTGTAAGTCGCTCGAGGGAACACGACGGAGCAGCCAACTCCGTCAGCCTGCTTAGACCCATCCGTATACACCGGGGTAAAAATATGATGCTCATTTAGAACGTCTCTAAAAACATTATTAAAAACACTGTCAGCGGTACACACTTTGTTGTACCAACACAGGTCTAAAATTATTCTGGGCCTCTTTAAAAGCCAGGGAGGAGATTTACTCCAACCCTGGTGATAAAAAGATGGAAGCTCTAATCCATATTGTTCTAAAATAGCCCTTGTACGGTAGCTGAACGGTTTAGTGGCTCTATGCCGGTTGGCATAGAGCCGTTCGTGGTTGGGGTGTAGAACTATGTCGTACACGGGACTGCCAGGTGTTATGGCAACGTGAAGGTAGTGTCGCACCATGAGGAGTTGCCGGCGGATGGTGAGCGGCGGCTCGCCCGAGTCAGCACAAATGCTGATAATAGGGCTGGTGCGATATGCACCCGTGGCGAGCCGAATTCCAGCATGGTGGACACTATCTAGTATACGGAGATAGCTGTCCCGTGCCGAACCATACACGATACAACCGTATTCCATTCGCGACCGTACAAAGGCTCTGTAAAATTGTAGCAGGCAGGAGCGGTCAGCGCCCCATGACCTGCCACACAGACATTTTAAAACATTTAGAGCTTTTGAGGCTCTGGCTTTCACATCTTTGAGATGTGGTAGCCAGGTTAATCTATTGTCTAAAATTAGGCCCAGAAACCGAACAGATTCCGTAAAACATAAGACAGTGTTCCTCAGGGTAAGGTGGGGCTCCGGTAAGAGACTCCTGTTGCGAGTAAAAAGTACACACCGGGTTTTCTCGGCAGAGAAATGAAAACCGGTGTGCACTGACCATTCATCCAGCCTGTTCAGCGCGAGTTGCAGCTGCCGCTCTGCGCTTCTCAGGTTGGAAGATGCAATAAAAATTAAAAAATCGTCCACATACAAGGAGGACCCTATAGGACTCCTTATAATACTTAAAATGCTATTTATCGCAATGGCGAAGAGAGTCACGCTTAAAACTGAACCCTGAGGAACACCGTTTTCCTGAATAAAAAGATCAGACACTTCACTACCGACTCGGTACCGGAAGCAACGACCAGATAAAAATGATTTTAAAAAACGGGGTAGGTTGCCCCTAAAACCCCATTCATGTAACTGTTTTAAAATCAGATGCCGCCAGGTAGTATCGTAGGCCTTTTCAAGGTCGAAAAAAACACCCACAAGGTGTTGGCTGCGGACGAACGCATCCTGTATCGCCGCTTCCAGCAGGATCAGGTTGTCCAAGGTGGAACGGAACTTCCTGAATCCACACTGAAAGCGGTTCAGTAGGTTTTGGGATTCTAGACACCAGACGAGGCGGCGATTAACCATCCTCTCCAGTGTCTTACCCACGCAGCTTGTAAGGGTGATACTACGATAGCTACCTGGCAACAATTTGTCTTTGCCAGGTTTTAAAATTGGAATTAGTGTTGCTTCTTTCCACGAGTCGGGGAAGTGTCCTCCGGTCCATATGTCATTAAAAGTATCCAGAAGGTACTCTTTAGCATCTTTACTAAGATGCCTCAGCATCTGGTACTGGATCAGATCAGGCCCTGGAGCAGTGTCGTTAGCGCTATTCAACGCTGACTCCAGTTCCCAAAATGTAAATGGGCGGTTGTATGCCTCTGTATTCGACGAATCAAAGCACAGCGCGCGCCTCTCGGCAGCAACCCTTTGTCGCTGGAACCGAGGTTCAAAGTTGGCCGATGAAGTGACGGCGGCGAAGTTCTCCGCCATCAGCTGCGCTATGCTTCGTTCGTCGGTAATAATACGTCCATGATCCAGTAGTCCAGATACTGGTGGGCGGGAGTACCTTCCGGATATACGGCGAATGGACTCCCATACTTTCGATGAAGGTGTGGAACGATTTATTGTGCTCACAAAGTTCTGCCATGACCTCCTCTTACTCTCCTTAATAACTCGACGCGCCTTAGCTCTGGCAATACGGAACGCTGCTAGGTTGTCAGCTGTTGGGCACAGCTTAAAACGACGTAGCGCCCGTCTACGACCCTGGATGGCGGAACGACATTCGCCGTTCCACCAGGGGACGGGCGTCCTTCGCAGCGTTCCGGAGCTTTTCGGCATGGAGACGTCAGCTGCACGGTGAATCACTTCTGTGAAGTGATTCACCTTCTCCTGTATACTACCACAGGGTTGTAGCAGTACAGAACGGCAGAAGAGCTGCCAATCTGCACCACTGACGTTCCATTTACGCCGGTTATTACCTCCTCCCCGCTCACACTCAACGTGCATCCAAACAGGGAAGTGGTCACTTCCATGTAGGTCGCGATCCACCTCCCAATGCACGGAGTCCGCGATGGAGGGGGAGCACAAGGAAAGGTCAATGGCAGAAGACGTACCGGTAGCAGTGGTGAAATGAGTCATTTGCCCTGTATTCAGGATACAAATTTCCTCCTGCTCTATCAATCTACCAACCACTCGGCCCCTGGGGCAATCGGTGGTGGAACCCCACAACGCACTGTGGGCGTTGAAATCTCCCAAAAGGAGAAAGGGCCGAGTGAGTTGTCGTATAATGCCAACCAGGTCGTCGTAGCCGACTGACACACTGGGTGGCAGATAGACAGAGCATACGGTCAGTTGGATTGGACCGTGTATTTTCACCGCTACTGCTTGCAGATGAGAGGTGAGAGCAATGGGTTCGGAGTGGACAGTGTTCCGAACAAACACGGCCACTCCGCCCTTCGCTCGATCACCCTCGGTATCGTCCTTCCGGAATATGTCATAACCTCTTAGCACTGGCTGATGTTGTGGTCTAAAATGTGTCTCCTGGAGACAGAGACACAATGGATTAGACCGTGCTAAGAGTTGGACTTCCTCTTTGTGAGCCTGAAATCCGTTTACGTTCCACTGGAGTATGGGAGCCATTCTACCTATTTAAAACCACCCGCCCCGGGTCGGGTGGGTCAGTGTCCGATGTCTGCTGAGGAACGGGACCAGGGTCTACGTCCACCAGCATAACGTCATCTTCGGGGTCCGAAGACGACTTTTGTTCTAAGGCCTCGGCGTCTTGCGGATCTTTCTTCCGCCGAGGCCTTGTCCCCCCCCTCCCAACGCTAGTTGGGGAACTAGGAGGAGAGGTGGAGGGGGACTTCAGGAACATTGTGGGGTCCGTGTGTTTAAACTTCGGACCCCGAACTTTCTGCACTAACTGCCATCCGCTACTGGCAGATGGCGTTGCCGTAACTACATTAGCTGAAGGTGATACTTCCGCTATGGGTGCTGCTTCTGCTGTTGCAGAGGCACCCACAGCTGCAGCTACTTTAGCGGATGGCTGTGCTTTAGCTGGTGGATTTGAAGACCCTGCTGCTGAAGTGGTCGAGTTAGCAGGAGCGTTTCTACCGACGACCGCGGTCCTTGGTGTTAGGACCTTAGTGGGCTGCGCACCACACTTGCACTGGCACGAGCATGTCGTGCTCGTGCCTGTGTCCACAACGGACGTCTGCGTAGCAACGCTCTCCTTCCTGACGGGAGTTGATAACGTTTTGGCGAAGCTAGTGGCGAAGACCGGTGGCGCCAGCGCCTTAAACCGTTTCTTCGCCTCGCCAAAGGATATTCTTTCCTTCGTCTTCAACTCCTGTACCTTCTTCTCTTCAAGGTACACTCGACACTCCCTGCTCCAGGCTGGATGTGACCCGGAGCAGTTAATGCACACTTGTGGGAGGGTGCAAGTTGCACCCGGTTCATGCGCCGATTTTCCACATTTGCCACAAGTGGCGTTGCCTTTACAGTTCGCCGTCGTATGCCCGAACCGCTGGCACTTAAAGCAGCGCATCGGGTCCGGAACATACGGGCGAACGTTTAGGTTTAAGTAGCCAGCTTTGATGGCTTTGGGCAACATTGGAGTGTCGAACGTCAGGACGAAGGTGGCAGTCTTCTCAAGATTGCCGTTAACCCTTCGTTTGATTTGCCTAACCTCGACCACATTTTCTGATCCCCACTCCTTAAGGAGTTCCTCGGACTCTATATCCATTAAATCTCTGCAAGTGATGACACCTTTGCTAGAGTTTAGAGTTTTATGGAGTTCGCATTTCACTGCGAACTCCCCGAGCTTCTCACACTTAAGGAGTGAAACAGCCTGCTTGTGGTTAGATGTTTCCAGAAGCAGGGTCCCATTCCTCAGCTTTTTCACGCTCTTCAAACCTCCCGCTATTCCCTCCAATCCTTTCTGTATGTAGAACGGAGAGACCTTTTCAAAGGATCCCTCCGTTCTTGTCATGATCACAAAGGCATTGTCTATTAGACAAACCTTTCCGTTACTCTGGACTTGTTCTGGGGGAGGGCTTTCAACCCTCGCCCGCTTTTTAGAACTGGGTGTATTTTTATTTACCTGCGACACACCCGGGCCGCAGGGGTTTTGTTTTTGTTTGTGAGTCTTCGTTTTGATCCCACGAGCAAAAACATTTTAAAGGAAAGCGCTAGTACAACAGGGGTGCGCAGGTGCCCCTGAGGTTGTACGTTAGCGAGTGATCCGCCTCTCACCCATGCACCTCCTCGGCACGTATCCGACCTTGAGGTTGAGGGGTTTTTTATAGAGGTTTGTACCGTCCTCGCGATCCGGGCGATGAAGCCAAGATCCCCGTTCTCCTAGGCACACAACGTTCCACCGCCACGCCCTACGGTGGTCGTTGAAGCATGGTAGGAGTTTACGGTGTGGGAAACTTGCGGCGCTCACAAGTTTCCAGCTCGGGCACCGCGGGTTCGCCAAACCCGTACCTGGCACTTGCGTACCAGGCCCCTGCGGGGAATATCCTCAGCCCTTTCTGCTAAAAAGACAATGTCATCAGCAAATCGTAGCATACCGAATTTTTCTCCCTGAATACTTATGTCACATGGAAATTTTTCTTTGACTTTCTTATTGCTTCTTCTAGTTACAAGTTGAATATTAACGGGGATAGACTACAACCTTGTCTCACACCCTTTTTAACTGATGTATGTCTCTCATGATTCTCCACTTTTATTACAGCCACTTCATTCTTATATAGTTTATAAAGTATTCTTCTATCTCGATACTTTAGACCTGACTTCTTTAAAATTTTGAACATCTTGTCCCTCCTAACATTATCAAAAGCTTTTTCTAAATCAACAAATGCCATAAACGTATCTTTGTTTTCCTTGATCCGCCCTTCGAGTATTAATCTTAAAAGCCAGAATTGCTCCCCTTGTACCACAATTTTTCCTAAACCCAAACTGATCTTCACCTACTATTTCTTCTACTACCCTTTCCATCCTTCTGTATATTATTCTGATCAGTAATTTTGAAGCATGTGATGTTAGACTAATGGTGTGTTAATCCTCACATTTGTCAGCTTGTACTTTCTTTGGAAGTGTGAAAATGATTTTGTATTAAAACCGGATGGAATTTCTCCTGTTTCACAACTTTTTGATATCAGCTTGAATAATTTTTCGAGTCCTTCTCCTAGGGATTTCAGAAGTTCTGCAGGGATCCCATCAATTCCAACTGCCTTATTTGCTTTCAAGTCATGCAGAGCTCTATTAAATTTTGCTCTCAAAACAGGAACTCCCAATTCATCAATGTCGACATTGCCTTCCTTTTCCATTACGTTATTGTTCAAGTCATCCCCATCATACAGTTTCTCAATGTATTCCTTCCATTAGTTAGCTCTACCATCTGAGCTTAAAAGAGGTTTCCCAGCAGCAGCTTTATTGTTCACACATCTTTTCTTCATTTCTCCAAAATTCTGTTTGATCTTTCTATCTGCAATATCTCCTTTACCTACAACCATTTCATTTTCTACTTCTTCACACTTTTCTTCTAGTCATTTTTTTTTTTTTGTTGCATTTCTTATTTATTTGATTTCTAAATTGCCTGTATTGCTTTCTTCCTGTTTCATCCTGAGCATTTTTGTACCTTCTCTGATCCAAAAGCTCCAAAATTTCTTCTGTGATCCAAGGTTTTTGGTCAGCTTGTTGCCTGAAGTCTAATGTTTCTTTACCAGCATTCATTATTTCAGTCTTTAATGCATTCCATTTGTCCTCAGTTGAGCTCCTTTTAGAGTTACTTCTTAGTTCTAAGGCTACCATTTCTGCAAATTTTTCTCTCGTACTAGATTGTTTCAGTTTATTCATTTTCAGCCTGCTCCCTTATTCACTTGAATTTCAGCCTGCACTTCATTACTACCAAATTATGGTCAGAGTCTATGTCTGCTCCTAGGCATGCTTTACAATCAAGAACTTTATTCCTGAATCTCTATTTGACCATGATATAATCTGATATCTACCTGTATCCCCAGAACATTTCCAGGTGTATATCCTTCTTGCATGGTTCATAAACAGAGTGGTTCATAAACAGTGTGATTGCCACTACTAGCTTCTATCTTCCACAAAATTCTTTCCTTCTTGCTCATTTCTTTCTCCTAGACCAAAACTTCCTACAGTATTCCCCTTTCCTTTCTCCCACTATCACATTCCAATCACCCATAATTATTAGGTTTTCCTCCCCCTCATATTGGATTAATTCTTCAATTTCAGCATATATTTTCTCTATTTCTTCATCATCTTCCTGTGACGTTGGCATATACCCTTCTACTAACAAGTCGGGGCAGACTTAGTTTCTAACATCATCAAAATAATCTTGTCACTAAATTGTTCATAATAGCTCTTACCCTCTTATTCATTACAAATCCTACACCATTGACAGCTTGTGTGCCAATTATCCTGTGTTCCCCAGACCAGAAATCCTGCGTGTCCTTCCATTTGATCTCACTAATACCAACAATATCTAACTTAAGTTGTTCCATCTCCCTTTTTAAGTTTTCTAACCTTCCTGCCCTATTCAGACTTCTAACATTCCACGCTCAGACTCGTAGAATGTTTCTATCCATTCTGATGACTCCTCCATGAGCAATCCCCACCTGGAGATCCGTATGGGGGGACTATTTTACCTCCAGAATATTTTACCCAGGAAGAAACCATCATGATATATGTAATTTGAGAGGATTACATGTCCTTGGGATACCCTTTGAGTTTTTAATGAAGTGGTTTCCTGTTGCCTTCTGCATCCCCATACTGTTGATCATTTCCTATTCATCCGCCTTTAGGGGCTGTTTCCAACCCCAAGGGCAAGGTGGTGCCCTGAACTATTGCCCACTCTGCCGCCCACCTTTTGGAGACCGTTGGCAAGCAGTGGGTGACTCCTTATACTGGGAATCTTTCAGTTGCCAGAGCCTCAAAACAGTTTATATTTACCAACTAGACTATATCCCTGAAACTGACAACCCTCTAGCTTCAACCTCTAATAGGACCTTACCAGTAGAATAATCACTTAATATTTATTTATTCTTTAACATTTTATTTATTTTACACTTTATTTTATTTTTTCGCATGTGTACATACTAGCTGACCCAGCAATGCTTCCCTATTGCAAGACTTGAGTACACACACTGATTAAATGAATGTATTTGAAAGTTTGTATTCAGCTAAAATTAAATATTTACATATAAATTTTAATCACTGTTTCATTCAATTGAAAGTCCATTGTAATGGTTTAGGATATACAATGTTTTTGGCAATTCCATTCAGCATATATACAATAAAATCTCTTGGTTCGTTTTGGAGATATAACATGGGAAAGGTTGCATGTGTAAATCAGTTGTAAGAGGGGTGAAAGGGGAGAGCGGATGCAGTTTTGCAAACTAAATGTAAACATGATTTTCACTTATTTTTAAACCATAAGCGTTTTATCAAATAAAAACTAGATTTGCATGATGACACAAAAACTTTAATTTTTTAAAATGCAATTTCTTGGTCAGCAATTGTCCGATCGGAATCGGCCAAAAAAAATGTTTAACATGATGTGTTGTATTCTCTAAGAATATCATTATCTACTTTAACTAATTTTCCCATCATTAGAGATATTTGCAAAAAACTGAATGTATGAAGTGTAAATTTTCCTTAATTAGGGTGATGGAGAAAAATGAGTTTTTATAAACCAAAGTTTGATAGTATTTAACTCTTGGCTTTAATGTATACATGTGAAATGTTCCAGACAAATTGAATAAAAACTGTGAGCTTGTGTAAGGAACATTCAGAGGAGAGGATGTAAAGGGGGGGGGGGAGAGGGATTGGGATTTGGCAACTAAATGGACAGTATTTTTCTGTTTATTTTAAAGTATACGCGTGCAAAGTTCCATCGAAATCTATAAAAATGTGGGTTTTTATAAAATGAAGGGTTGAATAGGGTGAGAGGGGGCGATTTTTTTGTCAGAAACCTTCACGCGTAGTATTTTTCCACTTGTTTTAAAGTATATGTGCAAAGGACCACTGAAATCTGAAAATCTGTGGGTATGTGTAAAGAATATTTACGAAAATAAAGAGGGGGAGAGGGGTAGGGGTTCTGAAAACCAAATGTAGACTATTTTTTTGTTGGTTTTAAAGTATACATATGCGAAGTTCCGTCGATAGTGGATAAAAACTGTGGGTATGCGTAAAGAAACTGTCAAAAATTAAGGGGATGGGAAGGGGGAGAGGGGTTGGGTTTTCACAAACCAAATGTATATTTTTTTTTCTTTTTGTCTTAAAGTATATGAGTGAAAAGTTCTGTTGATATCGCATAAAAACTGTGGGTGTGTATAAAAAAAAACATTGGCAAAAATAATGGATGTGGAAAAGGGAAGAGGGGTTGAGTTTCTGAAAACGGACAGTATTTTTCTGTTTATTTTAAAGAGTTCCATTGAAATCGGATAAAAAAAATAAAAAATGTGGATTTCTATAAAATTAAGGGTTATAAAGGGGGAGTTTCATCATAATCGGATGAATGGTATAGGAATTCATAGGAGACGAACATACAAACATTCATTTTTATATAAAAATATCAGCAACAAATGGAGGGAAAAAAATGCTGAGAGGAAATATTTATATGCAAAGAAAAATCATACCCACCACTCACCAAACTTGAAGAGAGGGCAGCAGCAGTAACAAAAAATATAATGCACAAAACACGTAAAAAAAATTATTTCAGGTCATGCCCATTTTCAAGACAATAAGAAACATGTGTCTGAGCTCTTGCAAGTGCCTACAGTCAACACAGCCACATGTAGGATGGAACTGACTGTTGGAGATAATGGGGTGATTAGCAATAATATCATTAGAAATATTAACTGGGGTGATACAAATTAATCAAAATAAGAAAAAGAGAACATGTAAAAGAAGATAATTTTTTTTATATTATATTTCCAATGAAATTATCATTGTTCCCTCCAGCATCTCCAACAGTAAATTCTAACCTCAATTACAGGTTTACATTTCATCGATACACCGTGAAAGCCTTTAATCTCACATGTTTATATTTTCTTAAAAAAGGGCATGGCTCAAAGTATTGTTTTAGTTTGTGTTTGTGGATTACATTTTTTGTTGCTGCTGCTCTCAACCCTTCAACTTTCATGAATGATGGGTATAATTTATCATTTCTTTCTATTTAAATATGTTTATACATAACATAATACTACAGGAGAATAACCTCTGCTTACCACAGCAGAAGGCAGGATGATACTGAAACACAGACATGCATTGAGCATTATAATTTTTCAGTTTATGGCCCTTCGTCATCACTAGAATGAGGTAGCCACAAGGAGGTTGGTGGCCAAATGAGGACTTAGAGACCATATGCAGGAGCTACAGAGTTGGGAAAAAATCAAACTGTATGAAAGGAGTAAAGAGGGAAGGTGATCTGTAGTAACGCATAAAAGTGACTGTTACTAAATTAGAAACTACATCACAAAAACACATCATGACAAGCTTAAGGAGTAAGCAGCATATATTGAGCAATGTTTTATTTTTGTGTTGATGTAAAGAACGCAAAAAAATTGAAATAAATGAATAGAAATTCAAAGATATTACACACTAATCTGAACATCAGCTAGGATGAGTGGTGGTCCATGTTGGGAATAAATAGTGGGTGTAGGGGACAGGGACAGAAAAGAAGGAAAATCACTGGGTATTATCTTGAAACATTGGTATCCAGCTTATACTTGTAGGCACAGGTGGGCACAGTTAATCCAAACGTTAATCATTATTCCGCTACTTGAAAAGTTAACTTCGAAAATCGATAAAGCGTTAAATGTTTATAAATTTAACGCAAGTTAAAGTTATCCGTTAAAAGTTAACTAGTCAAAAGTTGTACTGATGTATTAGTATTATAGTATGGTAGGTATAACTGCTCTCTATCTCAAGGTGTTATGTACCATGATGCAAGTGTGGATTTATTTATAAAAATTAACAAATTGTTGTTACGCTATCGCCGCAACAACGAAGTGGTATTCCTGTCTGTTTTTATCTTTGTTGAGACTGTGATCAACATAACACTTGCAAATTGTCTTACGAGAGACAATTAAGGTACTCGTGACTTTATAAAAAAAAAAAAAAGTAGTAAAAACATGAATGCAGAATGAAAAGCAACAATATTATAGAAAACAAGTTGGACTGGGACATCTGAATATGTGAAAACTGCGACCAGTGAAATTTGCGGCCAACCTAAAATCTACGACCAATGCCTGTTACGGTTACCTTTAGGCCACGGCCTACCTGTGACCTAAAGGCCCCTTTAGACGACCCGGCCTGGTTTCACTAAATCATGGCCTGCATGTTTTTACGTGAACAAATAGAACGGAAGTTAGTCAGCGACATCCTTTTACATTACACGGCCAAAACTGCCAAACTAGCTTCTACTTTTTTTTTGTCGTAGAACATTTTCTTTCATAACATAATGATCTCTATGTATGGCAGGGGTGTTGTTTTGCAACTTTTAATTGTTAACGATGTTTACAAATTAATACACCTCATTACAGATAATAATGTTGATTTGTCAATAAGATAGGTTATGACGCTTTTAGATTATTTACGTTTGCAGAATACACAATATAAAATAGTCATGCCGCCGGCGTTACGCCGCCGCCTGCTGAAAATGCTCGGCGCACCGCTGCCAAGATTTTAGCAGGCAGCGCCCAATACTACACCAAACATACGAGCAGCGCTGCCAGTACAGCCAACTTATATTATACCGCTGTATCTTTGAAATTATACAGAATGAAACCCAATTATACAAAGGGGTCATCCATTGATTACATACGTGAGTGAAAGTGCTGGGAGCATAAAAAGTCCACGAAAAGTAAACAATGTATACATTGATAAATTTTGAATAACAAAAAGGAAATAGATATGCAGGAAGGGTTGCCAACTCAATGAAACAAGGGGCAAACACTTTCAAAAAGGTGCTGGAATGTACTTTACTTTTAAGTGCTCATTTTTGTATCCAATTATACAAGGTAATCTGTTATACAAACAGGATACAAGAGGTAACCAAATTATACAAGTTTTGTATCCAATTATACAATCTGGCAGCCCTGCATACGAGTGGTGGCGTGGCGCACAGTTCAAACAAACGAAAAGACGTCAACAACCTATGTAACGGACTAAAGTTAACAGAAGTCCAATTTAACGGAAGTTAAGAAGACCGTTAATAATTTTTTTAGGTTAACTTAAAAGTTAAATTTTCACAATTTTTTTAACTTCATTAATTAACGATTAACGGATTAACTGTTTTGTGCCCAGCTGTGCTTGTAGGTCAGCATTGAGCTCCCGAGTTGAGAGGCTGCTGCTGTTTGAGAGGACTCAGGGGGCAGACAGTGAAGAAGAATCTCTTGTGCGTGTACACCTTCCCTTGTCAAATGGCTTTCGTATCCTTGCACGAGTATGGTTTTAAACTTAAAATGTACAAATGTGTTCTTTTTGTGTTTGCCGTGGCACTCTTGCTTTCATCTCTGGCGAGTCTTGGATGTACTCTCCATGTTCTTTGTTGGATTAATTACCTGAAAGATATTTCTTTTATCATCAAACTAAGCAAGCAAATATAAATTTTTTATGTATTGATGATTCCAGTTTTTCTTGGAAATTTGGCTACAAATAGGCAGTATTTTTTTTTGACAAGGCCTCATCAAGGAAGACTAACATCTCATAACTGCCTATTCAACTAATGGAAAATGAAGAAACAAAAATGTAATACATTTCATAATGTCTTGGATGTACTCTCCATGTTCTTTGTTGGATTAATTACCTGAAAGATATTTCTTTTATCATCAAACTAAGCAAGCAAATATAAATTTTTTATGTATTGATGATTCCAGTTTTTCTTGGAAATTTGGCTACAAATAGGCAGTATTTTTTTTTGACAAGGCCTCATCAAGGAAGACTAACATCTCATAACTGCCTATTCAACTAATGGAAAATGAAGAAACAAAAATGTAATACATTTCATAATAACATGGAAGCCTGAATTTCATCTAAATATTAATCAGAAGCCATTCCAAACCTTTCTTTTCCTAGTCTGTTAATAACTGTTAGGCTCAGAAAAACAATTTGAGATGGCGTGAACGTTTTGGCTAATGTTTATTTATTTATACGCCAATTGGCTTTGTAAGTACAGAAATAATTCTTAACATATAAGATAATTCATAAAAGTCTTTTAAAGTTGAAGATTAATCCAGCATGAGATCCTCCAAAGAAGTTGATGTTGGAAGCATGTAAGTTAACCAGACTTTCTATTATGTGGTATGGTCCAAAAGCAACATAGTTTTTGTTTGGTTTTACAGTATCCAGCAGTCTTCCTGTTCAAAGATCTCCCCTCGAGCAGTTAAATTGGAATTGCTAGAGTATTTCTGGTGAATCAATAAGACCATTGACATCTTTGTAGAAAAAGTATAGGTCTGTCAATTGCCTCCGACTATGTAGGCTGTTAATGTTATAATACTGATACACATCAAAGTTTTCACCATGAGGATAGTGTAACAGGAAATTACAGAACTTACGCTGAACTTTTTCGACACAGCTAATTTGTTGATCTATGATGACCAGACAATACCACCATATTCCAGTAATAGTTTGACAAAGGCAGAGAAAAGTCGAAACAGTGTATTAACATTTTTGAATTCTTTCCCAGATCTGCATATGAATCCAAGGACACGAAATGCTCGCAGAGTTATGTAGTTAATATGATCAGAGAAAGTAAGCCTATCATCAATCATCACTCCCAAGTCTTTTATTGAGTTAACTATTTCCACATTTTGACCACATAACGAATAGTTAACAAGCAGCAGGTTGTGACGTCGTGAAAACACCATGATAGCACATTTTTTTATGTGAAGGTGCAACTTATTTACCTGACACCATACCTCTATGTGCAGGTGTAACTCATTTACCTGACACCATACCTCTAACTTGGAAATGTCTCATTGTAGAATATCAATGTCATGATCACTGTATATTGCTCTGAAGATCTTCATATCATCAGCATATAGCAGATACTCAGACTTAAAATTTTCACCAATCTCATTTATGAATATGCTAAATAGGATAGGCCCTAAATGGGAACCTTGTGGTACACCAGACGTAACAGTGTACTTACTCGACAAATGACCATTCACTCACACTTGTAAATGCCTGTCAGATAAATATGTGTGAAGCCAGTAAAAGGCTTTGGATCGTATCCCGTAACGACTTAATTTACTTACTAGAATTTCGTGGTTAACCATGTCAAAGGCCTTGCTGAAATCTGTATATAGGGAGTGCACATCTTGACCTTTATTCAGTGCATTAAGTATTAAGTTAACGTAGATATAGAGATTAGTTGGCGTAGATCTTCCGCCGAAAAATCCATACTGTTTTGATGTAATGATATTTTTTAATGCAAAAGTAAACTGTGGCAGGACAATTTTCTCTAATAGCTTAGCAAGTGATGATTGAATGCATATTGACCTATATTTGCCGACATCAGCTTTATCACCTGATTTATGTATGGGTCTAATGTATGATAGTTTCCATGCTGAGGGAAAATTTCCTGCTTCAGGAGACTTATTGAAGAAGTGATTGATAGGCTTATGGAGTCCAATAGCACAATTTATCAGCAGAATGTTGGGTATCAGGTCAGGTCCAGCACCTTTATTAATGTTCAGTAGCGACTTCACAAAAAACATCATCAAAATGAACTTCAAATTTAGAGATGTCTGCTTCTGGATATTTACTGCTATTTTCATACATAGAAGGAGCATATACTCTTGAAGTATGATGCGAACAGATTGCCGACCTCAATACCATTACTTACAGTAGCGCCGTTCCATGTCATGGTCGAAGGAATGTCAACATCACTGTGTCGTTTATTTTTGATGAAACTCCCGAATTTGTTAGTGTCAGATTTCAAATCTTCTTCAATTTTGTCAAGATGATAATTGTAACTGGTTACACTTAGATTTTTACATCCAGTTCGTAATTTACTAAAGGCAGTATAGTTACTGATAGTTTTTCTCTTCTTGTAATTTCTATGAGCGATTTTCTTCTGTTTTATTTTACATATCAGTTCCTTATAAAACCAACATGGATAATTAGTAAGCCCCGGATTCTTAGGTTCGAACCTATTTTGTTCCCAACCTAATATCCTTGAAATTTTAACTTTCTCTTACATCTACTGTATAAACTAATAATATTCATAAATTTAATAGGACCTAAAATAACCTAATTTTTATGTTATGACCTAAAATGACCTAATTCGGTTTTTAGAACCTAAAATGACCTAATTCGATGTACTGATCCAGTTCGACTGTAGTTTTGTTACTTAAACAAATGTCCAACCGGATTAGCTCAGGGGTCGCGGAATACGGTATGGCCTAGAACCCAACCGTCGGCTCTTCTGACATGGTATTCCGTCGTTTTGCTTTTCTCCTCCAGGCAAATGCTGGAACAGTACCTGATTGACAGGTTACGGGCGGCTTCTTCATTTTCCCCCTTCCTTCTCAAAAATTTCATTTTCTTCTTCTACATCGATCCAAGTTAATGTTACATGCCGATCCGGCCAGTCACCATCACCAGCTGTATCTATTATTACGTGAATCTTAAGTTCCAAGACACTGCAAATGTGAGCAGTATGGGAATGATCCCTAACATAGTCCGAGGGGTAAAGCCGAACTTGCAGGGTAAACGAACTATGTTTACGTGTAAAACGGAAGAACTTATTTTAAAATTGGAATAACTATTCACCACAATATTAAATGATGTGTTTTAACCTAACTGTTGACAGTAACATTGAGCAAAGCTGTAACAATGCGGTGTGGCAACTTCACATTATTACAAAGGTTTAAATTCAGTAGAAACAAATCGACAAAGCAAGTTTTAAACATAGCACGTTAAACATTAACAATCTCAGGAACGCAAACCCTTTCTGAAAAATTAACAGTTGTAACCGTCATCGTTCAGTGGTAACACGAAAAATTAAAATATTGTGTAGGCCTACATAAGTTTAGTCCCTTAATTAAAAGCAATCATGCCTAAACAGAAATCCTCAAGAAGTAGACACCTGCGAGAGTGGTTAGGAACGACTAAGAACTTTTCTACAGATGAGAGAAAATTATATATTGTCAAGCATGTGTAAAACCAGTAAGTTTAATTGGTTTTATATACATATATCTTTTATAATTTAAAAAAAAATAGAATTTGTTTTCATTTCTAAAGTAACGTAAAGTGACAGAGTCTAGACTGCTGAATGAAATTTCATAATATTAACTGGGTATTATCAGGGGTGTTATATTCAGGTGGACTATTTTTATTTTTGCTTTCTTTATAAGTAACTGCAGAAAAATGATCCCACGTACTACAGTATCAGAATTCGGCAACTTATTTGGCAAATGTTACCAGGAGAAACGCTTCCGAACAGAAGGAGAGTTTCATTACAAGTTCAAAGCTGGGTGCAGAAGATTCGTTTCACCTGCGTCTGTGTGAGGCTCTCACTGCCGCTAATATACCAGTTGCAACAGTCCATAATGCAGTCCTGAAAACCATTTTGGAAGAATTTTGCAACAGAAAAATATCAGATGAATTCACTTTAAGAAAGAATTACTTGCCTCAGCTACAAGATTTTTTTTTAACTGCTTTACGTTTCTCAACAGCGAGGTCTTTAAAGACGGGAAAGGATGGGGGCAAGGAATGGGAAGGAATTCGGCCATGGCCTTTTTAAGGAAGCATCCCGGAATTTGCCTGGAGTGATTTGGAAAACCATGTAAAACCCAAATCTGGATGCCCGGACGGGGATTCGGACTGCCGTCCTCCCGAATGCGAGGCCAGAACGCTATCCGTTACACCACCACGCTCGGTCCAGCTGCAAGAGAAAACCATTGAAGAACTAGTGGACATTGCTGACCACTTCATCTGGTTAAGTGTAGATGAGGCGACAAATGCCTGCGGCAGATACATAGCGTTGTTGTGGCAAGCTCGCATGTGAGAGACGTAGTATACCCCAAGTAATTATGTGCAGAGAACTTCCAATGACTAACCAGTCTACTGTGGTAATTGCTGTAAGGAATGCATCAAAACTGTTGTGGCCAGGTCCAGAACACGAGGATAAGTTGTCGTTGTTGATGACAGACAGTGCAGCTTATACGATAAAAGCAGGGGAGTGTTTGAAGGCATTCCATCTTCAAATTGTCCAGGTCACCTGTCTAGCTCATAGGCTGCACCGGGTAGCTGAAAAAATTCGCGAACATCACCCTGTAGTTTATGAGATAATTCCGTCAGTGAAGAAAATATTCCTGAAAGCGCCAAGTCGAGTCATTGCTTTAAGAGAAAAGCTTCCATCAGTACCCTTCCTTCCCGAGCCAGTAGTGACACGATGGGGGACCTGGCTCTCAGCCGCAATACATTATGAAGAAAACTATGAGAGCATCACGGCGGTCATCGAATCATTAGATGAAAGCGAAGCTATTGCTATATTAAATGCAAAGAAAGTGTTGCACTCAGTACCAGCTGTACAGGAGTTGAAATATATAGAGGCAAATTTTTACAACCCAGAATTTTCAGTCAAGAATTTGGAAGGAGGTACTCTACCGTTGACGGAAGCACTTCAAATCATCCAAGAAGTGAGGGCCAAAGTGGCTCCTGGACCAGTTGGGGTGTCTATAGCTCAGAAGCAGGAGTCTGTTTCAGCCCGCGGTCCAGATTTCAAGAGGATGGAATACATAGGCCGTGTCCTCTGTGGTCTAAAGAAACAAGAATATTGCCTTGGAATCCTAAGGAAATCGCTGATACAAAGTTCACACCTCTGACCACATGTGACGTAAAGCGTAGTTTTTCCGCATTCAAGAGAATTTGAACGGAAAAAAGAGGAGGATTTACTCCTGAAAATCTGTCAAAATATTTCATTGTTCAGTGTCATATTAGAAGTTTTAAATGAGTTGTTTACCATAAACAATAAAGACGAAGTATTTTGAACATAATAGTGGTTTGTTTTGCTTGTTTTAATGTGATCGAGCAATGACATGTTAAAAGTTTTTAAGGAGTATTTGACATTTTTAACACTATGGCAGTATAAATTGCGCGTTTTAAATTTTATTTCCCTTAAAAACGTTTAAGTTCCTAAATCAGAATTTTAAAAACCTATAAAAACCTAGAACGTGAGTTGAATAAACCTCAATTTGGTTTTTTAGAACCTAAAAATCCGGGGCTTAATAATTAGCATTTTTCTTAAAGCGCAATGGGACAAACTTATTAATACCCCTGTAAACTATCTCATTAAACCATTTAACTTTCTCATCGATATTGTCCAGTTTATATAAATCTATCCAATTGATACCCATAAAGTATTTATTCAGTGCAGAAAAGTCAGCACTTCTGAAGTTATAAGCAGGTGCATCATTTGGTTTCAGACTTACTTGAAATTTGAGTAGCACAGGGTGATATCAGTCCTGATCAATAATAGCAGATGTCTTCTTGTTAAAGACATCAAGGTCACTAAAGCACAAGTCCAGTATCCGACCATGATCACTGTGACTGTTGTTAAGTTGAAGGCACCCAGAAAGAAGAAATTTCTTGTTCGCCAATGTTTCACAATCTACTTGGGGTAAGCTACTATGAATATTACAATCACCAGATATCATGAGCTGACAATTTGGATACTTTTTTCTGATGTAGGATATGGTTTCCAGATGAGTAAATGTGAGACTGTGGTGGAATGTATACACATCCAACAATAATGTCACCACCATGCCCTTTGATTGACAAAAATTTGCTCTACATGATCATAATTTACTGCAACTATCGCTGAGAAAGGCGTGAGAAGCTGACTAGAGACAAGATTCTTCTCCATGACAATGCTTGACTTAGCATTGGAAGTCTCACTTGTGGACAAAATAAAATGGACATAATTTTGTCATCCTTCCTGCTTCCCTGAACTATCACCCTGTGATTTTCATTTCTTTGGTCCACTGAAAGAAGCACTGGGAGACCAAACTTTTAATGACAACACAGCAGAATGCATAATGCATACTTGATTGGTGACCCAACCTACTTCCTTTCATATTGAATACTTCAAAAAGCTTCTGATAATTTGGGAAAAGTGTATTTGAATAGGAGAAAATTATGTTGAAAAGTAGTATGTACGAGGGTGGTATGAAAAGTTCTCGGAATGTATTAGAATTAAGTATCTTACCTCGGTGGAACTGCTTTTATTTTTCAACATAGTCTCCCTGTAGACTAATGCATTTGGTCCAGCGCTGTACCAATGCCTTGATCACATCTCGAAAATGAGATTCCTCCAGGCCTGCAAAATACCTCTCCAATTTGGCTGTCAGTTCTTCCCTTGTAGAAAATCTCCGTCCACTGAGGAAATTTTTCAACTTGGGGAATAGATGAAAGTCTGATGGTGCCAAATCAGATGAATAAGGTGGATGTGGCAACAATTCGTACCTCAGTTCATGAAGTTTTGCCATGGCAATAACACTTTTGTGCGACGGAGGGTTGTCCTGATGAAAGATGACGTTTTTCCTTGCCAAACCAGGCCTTGTTTCATGTATCTTTTCCTGTAATTGGTCTACGAGGTTTGCATAGTATTGCCCCGCGATTGTTTGCCAGTAGGAAGATAATCTATTAGCAGAATGCCTTTTGCATCCCAGAAAACTGAGACCATGACCTTTCCGGTCGAACGCACTGCCTTTGCTTTCTTTGGTGGTGGCGAATCAGCATGTTTCCACTGCTTTGACTGCTGTTTTGACTCTGGGGTTTAGTAGTGGACCCAAGTTTCATCTGTAGTCACAAACCAGCGCAAAAAATCTTGTTGGTTGCTCTGAAAACGGGCCAGACTGTTTGGACATTTCCAATCTGGTGCATTTATCATCCAGGTCAAGAGCCACGGCACCCACCTTGCAGATAATTTTTTCATACCCAATTCTTCGGTTAAAATATAATATACCCGTTCAGAAGACATCCCTACAGCTTCAGCAATCTCCCGCACTTTCAGTCGACGATCCTCCATAACCATTTTATGCACTTTTGCGATAAATTCTGGGGTCATAGCATTTTTGGCTGTCCACTACATGGATCATCATCCAAGCTCTCCCGACCAAATTTAAACTCGCTGGTTCACTTGGCAACAGTTGAAAATGAAGAAGCAGAGTCCCCTAGTGTGTTCTGAAAGTCGGCATGAATTTCCTTTGCTTTCATACCTTTCTTTACAAAGTATTTAATCACTGCTCGAATCTCAGTTTTTTCCATTGTCACAAATCACTACGCGGGAACAACAACAAAGAGTCGTCACTACCACACTCCTGCAGCTAGAGCACTGACGCGCCACGTGTTCACTCACAAAGGATGTGTGATTATTGCGCGGGTACCTCGTTGCTCTAGCACTGACATCTAGTGGTGATTCCGAGAACTTTTCAAACCACCCTTGTACTTGGTTCATTTGTTATGGCAAATATTTAATAAAAGAAGTCTTGCCCTCCTGCCTTCATCTGTAAATGGGAATTAGCTTATCAATATATGCTTGACACCAGACAGCCAGCTGATCACCTCCAGTGATATCCTGCCTTAATTAAACTTATTATTATTATTGAATGAGTGATTAAGCAATTGATTATTAAAACACAGTAGCCAGGGCAAAACACACACACACACACACACACACACACACACACACACACACTCTCTCTCTCTCTCTCTCTCTCTCTCTCTCTCTCTCTCTCTCTCTCTCTCTCCCCCCCCCCCCCCCCGATGACTATCCATACTTTCAATAGAGGTGAGACATGTGGAAATGGGAAAGACGTGTTCACATATTTTCCCATTTGCTTCTATCACGAGTAAGATTATTCACTGAAATATAGATAAGTGTGTTTGTGTTCATCCTACCCCTCCTACCTACATATGTGGAGGTAGGCACTGAAAATAAGGAAGAATATAGAAAGTAACCTAACAGCAGTTTCATAGTCACTCTCATGCAACATGATATACTATCATAATATGACAGATGGGAAAGCTAATGAAAACAAATTTTGAAATAAGAAGTCTGCACAGTGGGAAGCTTGCTGCAGGTATGCAGCAACACTTCATATTGCAAGAATGCATTGTGAAGTGTTGTTTATTAAGTAACTTGAAAATCAAACTGGATAACACAATAGTAGTACTACTTTATGAGGAAGCATCAAAATAAATAAAACTGCATAACTATTGATTTTACATTCTGTGCATCAATTTTTTTCTAACCTGATGGCGTTATGTCTCATTGACTTGGGCGTCATTAAAGGTAGGGGGCTTTGGAAGGAACCATTTCTACAATCACCTGTAGTTATTTAAAGAAACTACGGATAGCAGACATTAGGATAGCCAGACAGGGAACTGAACCGGTGTCCTTACAAATTTGAGGTCGGAGAGTTACCGCTCACCCACCTCGCTTGGTGGTGCCTCAAATCAGAAGCTCCTTAGCCCTGATAATGCAGCTACGATGGAAGAATGTATCTGTCCAAGCAGTAAATAAAATGAAACAAAATTCTTGCAAAGATGTTTGTATAAATATGAACATACCTCCAAGTTTCCCATCAAACTCAGGATTTGTTGCTACTTTGAGTCCTGGATGGGGCATGAGAAAGCAAGCTATTGCTGTGAAACAAGACCTAATATGTCGTCGTAAAGACTGCAACTCAGGGTGCTGTTTATGAGAAATCTGAAATAAAAAGCACATATTGAAATTTTGTTAAATGAGGACAAGAATAAATATTAACAAAAAAACATTACAATTAAAGAGTAGCATGAAACTGTAACCCATAGAACATTTTCTATTTCTTTTATACAAGTCACAGCACCAGTTGTAAAAAGAAAGAAAAGTATTAGAACTGAATTGTTTGTAAATAATAATATCTATCTATATAAAATGCTATTCTTGGTCACCGTGTACTGATGTCTGTCACACTCTAACGTCGCGCTTCCCATTTCTGCTGCCCAACCAACAGTGACCGGAGAATGTCAAAGTTATGCGTGTTATTTAATAACAGTTCTATTTTGCCGAGGACCCATGAGCAAATAAGCTAGCTTGCAGCACGCTAAAAGAAAAGTATGCATTTCGTAAAAAATTGACATTAATTATTAGATGCTTTTTCTTAATTAAAATTGATTCTATGTAGATTTTTTTATACTCTCTGTACAGCAATACTGTTGTTACAGCAAGCTAAGAAACACCTACATTACATCATTTTCAAGATTATGAGTGTTATTTGATGAAAAATATACTTAGTTAGCGAAGAAGCAAATTGCTAAAATGCTGTGTTCAACAAGTCATTTTTGACTGGCTTACAAGATATTTCTATTCGATGCAGATATTTTAAGTCACTGTTATAATATATTCGAAGAAATGATTTGCCGAAACACTGAACTAAAAGTATGTACTGTGTTTAAATAAATATATTAATTATTAGTTACTTTTATTACTGATGTCACTATATCAGACACAAGTAAATATTTCCAGTGGCTCAAATTTAGATCGCAGTACAGTGAAATCATTCGTACACGGATAATAGAAGCTATGAATATTAGCAGAAGTTGTGATTATGTCGAAATGCAGACAGGTCCAGCATGACAACTGAAACAATTTTTTACAGACTAATTCATAATGAATATAGTTTCATAAATATCCTAATTTAAGATGATTTCATAAGTGTCAGGTTAATGAAATTATTATTTCACATGGATGTCCTGAGACCTGGACTAGGAATAAAATCAATATCACGTGCTATGGTATAAGGTTTTAGGATTCCTAATTTGTTTTTAATTTTATTGGCTTCACAATTCCGACATCATTAATTCAGTGAAAGTTCCATCTGTATCGCTGTGTAAACTACAACAAATGTGTACAAATTACAAAATAAGGTTGTGAGCATTAGATAACAATTCTATTTAGTCGATCACAATCAATTGCCAGAACATTTCTTTCACCAATCATTTTTGACAGGCTTAGAGAATAGTATTCATATAATAAGTACCAGAAAAAAATGTATATACATGATACTTTTTGAAAAAAGAGTTTGGGGCATTGCTAAATCACCTTAACAAGTGGAGTCCACTGCTTTTAAAATGTGTTTGTCTGTTCGAACATGATTCACACAAAAACTACTGATCAGTTTTTGATGAGCTAACCATTACATGATCTGTTTAATCTATACATTAATGGCCCATGTGAGCAACAGCTAGTAGAAATAATAATAAAAAAAAGTAAAATAAAACTGTCACTTATTAAAGTTTAAAGCAGGAGAGTGCAATGAAACAAAAAACATGCAGAACATACAACATTTCAGCAGAGCCCATTCTCATGAAACAGTATGATAAAACATGAACAAATTTATGGGTGTGTACATTCCAAACAGTGAACACTAGAGAAAAAATAAATCTCAAGCAGCACTTGAACCCATGACCGAATGCAAAACACAACACATTATACTGTACAGCTTTTTGAATTCTATAGCTAAATGGATTCTCTACTGCTCTGAGTTAAGCACATATACTTCTACAATATTTAACACTTGACTTCTAATTAACAAAGAACTGAAAGGACAACCCGCATGAAGTTACATATTTGAGGTGTTATACCATTCCAAAACAATTTTCATTGCCTGACCCCCCCTCCCCCCCAAATCTCCATCAGCACCAAAGACTTTTCCTCACAGGTACAGAATTGACTAAGAATGAAAATACTATTTACCTTTTTTTTCCTCTTTCTACTCTGACATTTTAAATCAAGGAAGCAAAAATAAAATTTTTACCAGCACAACATACTGATACAACACCGCCTAGATTCAGTGAAACTATTAGTCAAAAGTACATCATACCTGCAATCTCCTGTTTAAAATTATCTCTCCACCGGTTTCTCCATACTCTGCTTCATAAGGGAAACTCCAGTCTCTAATAAGGAACTGGAGTTTTTGAAATGGTTTGCTCCCACTATCTTCGAGGGCCAGTCTGCCATATTCTGTGAAAAGCTAGAATAAAGAAAAATTCTAAACAATTACTGAAAACCGCAGCAATATTCATTACATCTACATCATTGTATTAGGTCTCCGCTTTTGTGGGTTTCACGGCAAATCCTCGTCCATTTCTGATGGACACTTCAACATTCTTCCTCTACCACTTGTTTCCAACTCTAGTCACTTCTCCGTCTTTCTTTACCTGATCCATCCACCTTGTCCATGGTCTTCTTATAAGTCTTTTCCCTTCCCGTTGTTCATAAGAGCAAACTTTGGTACCCTTCCCTTCTTCACTCTCACGACATGCCCCAGCCAACGCAATCTTCATTAAAGGATCTTCTAATGCTTTGATCTTAATCTTTCCCTAATGTTTTCATTTGCGATTATCCTCTCTTGTGAAGACACCTAACATCTACCACATGTCATCTGCTTATATTTCTCTTTCTCTTAGTACAGATTTTAAATCTATAGGTCATTATTGGTTATCAGTATTTTATTCCCCCTCCAATTTGGCCACAAAGTCCACATGGGCACAGGCCACCCATGACTAGAGGTGGGCGCCGCGCCGGCGTGACGCCGCCGTCTCTCAGTGGCACGCCGCCGCCGCCGCCGCCCTCTGCTTCGCGGCGTGTCCTTGTGAAACACTTCCTAACGCGACAACGCATTCTTTAAATTTTTCGTTAAATTGAGTTAATAAGTAGGTGTTAAAATGACCGAATTAACTAAAATTAATGTTATAAAACTCTCTGTAATAGTGTTATATGACTGTCTAAGCCAAACTAGTTTTTGTTAGAAAGATTTCGGAAGTTTAGTGATAGAAAAAGCCAATAAGAAGAAAATCGTGAATTCCGATCAAATCTATTTCTTAGCTAGCCTAAATGCGGTAAAAATAAAGTATTTAATCCTGAGTACTCAATGTATGGAGGAAATGAAGACTGATGGTAAAATAGAAGGCATGATAAGAAATATAAAGAAACAGCTGAGACTGAATGAATAGAAGATTCTAGCTGTCATTGATGCTGGAGAAAACGTGCGAGGAGCAGTTTCGCTGGCTAGCTAATATGGAACATCAATCTGTGTCTTGGTCATGGACCCCATAATATCGTTACAGTGGAGGCCTAAGCAGAGTTCCAGAAATTGAAAGGCTCAGTTTATGGATTCCCTTGATAATGTCGTTCAATGATGAGACCGATCCTATTTTAGAAAATGATTAGATGTAACAAGTACACAGAGAAAGATTGGATGAAATAGTTGAAGAGAGCTCGCTATTCGTATCAGGATCAGGAAGTGTTGTATACATTCTTTCTATCAAAACTGAAAGACCAACTCGTTGGCTTAGATTTCCAGAGATGCTGGGAAGTTTAATCCACGTATGCAGCTGTGACATAATAAGATGTTTGAAAAGATTGGACAAGATGAGATAGAGCAAAGTGAGCCGAATCTTTTAGACATAAAACATCTAGTAAAATTTTCGCGAAGCAGTTGAGGTAATGTTGTCTCAAAGATATGTACAATGAATGTGAATCTTCTGTTCCGTTCTGAAATAATTGAGATCATGAATTCAGTCTTAGATGACGAATTATTGACTATGTTTCGGCTTAATCACAACATGGTGGCAGAAGTTAGCAAACGATTCGCTGCCACAAGAGCGGTCGTAGCAGTATCACCTTTGGATTATCGTTTTATGGATCTCAAAATAGTAAATACATATTTGGAGTCAATACAAAAGACCAGTACTTCCTATCTTGCCTCGTATATCAAGGAAGTAATCACTGCCATTAATGTGCCAAAAACAAATGAAAGTAGGGATTCTATTGCTTCTACAAAATCCACCAATGATACATCGTTGCTGCAGAAACTATTGATGAAATATCATGTGTATGACGATAATGATTATCCGATCGCTCAAGAAAGTTGGAGATCACCGATCGAAAGAGTATTTTCTGTGATAAGGTTATTCATTTCTACGAAAAGGTCTAGCCTAAGCTCAGTTCGCCCAAATAAAATTATCTTTATACATGATAACTACAAAGAGTGCAAAAACCTGCAAGATTTTGAATATATAAGTGAAACGTTACTTATTTTCTGTTTTTGAAACAGAGTAATGATATGTACATCTATATGATATATATTATTTCTATATGGTATTTTTTTCTCATAAGCCATTATCTCCCTTCATTCTTAACCGAAATCAATGAATGAGTCGTCATTTTAAAGCTTATGGTCTCCACTTTGGTCACATCACATTATAAGAAAGAAATTTTTCCGAATTCGACCCTTAAAGGGCAAAAATAACAATATTTCTGCAGCGCGTTTTTGTGCCACGAGCCATTTATCTCCCTTCATATCTAACCGATATAGATAAATCAGGTATCATATTAAAGATTAAAGTCTCCGCCGTGGTCACATTACATTTTAAGAAATCAATTTTTTGTAGTTCAACCCTTAAAGGGCCAAAATGTTAATATTTCTAAAATGCTTTTTTGTGTCACCCTTGATAATTAAACAAAATTGATAAACGAGGAGTCATTTAAAAGACTGAGATCTTTGGTTGGTTACACCTTATTTTAAGAAAGGAATTTTTCAAAATTCTACCTTTTAAAGGGCAAAAGTATTAATATTTCTACAACGCATTTTTCTGTCCAAGCCATTTATCTCCCTTGATACCTAACCGAAATCGATAAATGAGGTATCGTTCAAAATATTAAAGTATCCGGTTTGGTCACATCATATTTTAAGAACGAACTTTCTACAAATTCAACCCTCAAGGGGCAAAAAATATCACCAATTCTAAAACTTTTTTTGTCGTTTGATGCGTAACCAAAATGGAGAAATGAGGTATAATTTTAATGGCCAAGGTGTCCGCTTTGGTCACACCATATTTTATGAAAGGATTTTTTTGGAATTCGGCCCTTAAATGGCAAAAGTATTAACATTATTTCCACAACTTTTTTTAAAAAAATTACGAGCCATTTATCTCCTTCGATATTTAACCGAAATCGATAAATGACATATCGTTTTAAAGTTTAATATCTCAAATTAGGTAAAATCATAAATGAAGAAATGTTTTTTTGGAATTTGATGCTAAAAGTGGTCGCCCGTACGAGACAGTTCAGAGCGAAGTCCCTAGATTGCAACAGCAGATATCACAGAGATGCCAATAAAAAAGTTTTATACAATAAATATTTTTTCGGATTTTTTTTCTGTTATGGAAGCATTTTAATTTTGCTATACAATTTCAATATAAACATTTTATTTCGACAGAAACACACATCATAGAGATGTTGATATGCTGTGTGCATTTTGTTCAGGTTGGTTGCATTCTGTTAAGATCAGTGACAGTTTGTCGTACATACAGTGTGTTTTAAATTTTCCCAACTGTTTCGTAATATTTTGATGCGTACCTATTATACTAAAATATTAAATATTTGCTACATAAGTGCGGTTCCACTTTTAATTATACTACAAGCATTCAACCTCACTATTCATCGTATTTTATTAGCGAAATTTTCGCACGGGTCGTCTAGTATCACATATAAAACAGTCACGCCGCCGCCGGCTGAAAATGTTCGGCGCGGCGCCGCCGAGTTTTTGGTAAGCGGCGCCCACCTCTACCCATGACTAGTGTGAATCATGAGAGGGTGAAAGGAACTGAGCTCATAACTAAAGTCTAACTGGGCCTGTTATGCCTGGCATACCTAAAATATAAGAGGAAAGTCTTACTGCCATTTGTCTGCACAATGTTTAACTTTATGTGTTCTGTATTATAACTATATTTTCTGTTTGTGAAATGTGCAGTTTGAGGCAGAGATTAGGCACAATTCTAGCATTAGCCTAGATAATTGCACGCAAGTCTAAAAGCCTCAATCAGTATGGACTGCAGTGGCCCATGCTCTTGCCTGGTCCAGTTGTATATCCCCGATCCAGTGTGTAGTGCCTCAGTGGACCGAGCCACACTGAAGTGTAACGGGCAATATACTTCATTGCGCAAGATTTTGGCTTCATTCCCTGTATTCCACCTCCAGATTATATTCTTACAATTATAATACTCGCAATGGAAAAAAAAACATCCCGTCAACTTTCCATTTAATAGGCATGCTTTACAGCAATAATGAAGTAGTAAATATCATGAAAAATTTTGAAGCTTGAAACTATTATAGAAAAATTCCAATAATTTTTCCTAAGTACTTAAGCAATGGATCCCTTTCTTGTTAAAATCCATGACTGAATTAATACTATTACACGACTACACATTGTTACACATCAACAAATCCACAACTTCCCAGCTAGTAAAACTGACATCTGTAAACAAAAATGAGTTTTTTCCCCAACAAAATATAATGCTTACGATAGTAATATATCTCCAAGTGGTCCACTTGTGATTTAAAATGCAAAATTTTACACTCATTAATGAGGAAACTGTATGTTACAGTTTAAAGATACTTGAAATCAGACAGATTCTATCTGTACTGTAGAATTATCATCAGCTTCATCTAATATAACTGTTACAGAGAAAAACAGTTCTAGCTATAATACAGAGTGAATATAACAGAAAATTAACTTATTTCTCAGACTTAAACATTTTTCCAATAAAAAGCAGAGTTTTGACAAGAAATAAGCCAATACAAAAGATAAACTAGAAGTATGCATAAATCAATATAAATAACATAATTGCATTACAAACTTGCATAAATACCCACTGTCACACTAATTTTATTTATTTTCTACATTAAATTAAGGGCTGCTGAGGTCCCCAAACTGAGGATTAATCGAAACCTTGATATTCAATAATCTCAAACCCAAACAATGTTTCCCTTAATTATTTGCAGAGTATTAAAAATTGTTTTCAAGTAAAGATAAAACATACCTGCAAATGTTGTAAATCATCTTCCTGAATGTTGTGAAGAAGATTATAAATTTGGACTGAACTGACCATAGTGCTTAATGCAAAAACCGTAGCACAATCCCTAACTGTACTTTCACTGTCAAAGGCACCTTGTGTGTCCATCAGCAACACAGCTACCTGGTAATTAAATAACTAATCTATAGTATATATTTATAAGCATACTGTCAGAATTAATTATAATCACTAAGTAATTTCTGGTATCCTAAAAATTTAAGTAATTATTAGATATTGAAAAGATTACAAACCTGTTCTCCACTAGGTACATCTACAATGAAGGGTTCTGACCATAATATAATTCCAGTTGTGTCTCTCTCCGACCCACCCCGCCAAGAGAAGCCATCAAGTGGCATATCATCTGCTCCCATCCAATCAGGACTTCCCTGATATTGATAGAATAATTTTCTAAGATATCTTCAGACATATTAAATTTAGATACAACTATTACAACCAAAAAACAAACGGCATATTTAAAAATTTGAAATTGAACTACTAAAGAGTGTTTGTGTTCAGTTCTGTATGCCGATTTCATTAAATGAAGCTATGAAGATAGAGGAGAAGGTTTACCTTTGCCTTCAGGTACCGTAGAAAGAAGTCTAGTAGAAATGATTTGCCTTTTCTAAAGGCACCAGCTACAGAAACTACGACCACTGTTTTGTCTTTCACATGATTTTGAAGAAGTATTTGTTCTAATGCTTCTTCATTAAGTTCAAACGTGTGATCATCCTTAGCGACTACTATCTGCACAGGTCTTCCCTCCATTTTACTTTTCTTTCTTCTCGCTCCTCCTCCAACTTTCGCGTCACCGCCAGCAGCTGTAACAGAAGAACCTAGAATGTTGTGAGCAAAAACCATATTCATACGCAATAATGTCGATTACGCAATTATATGTCTTCTACAGACATGTTTAAGCAATGTTCTTTAAATGCGATGAAGCAAGACATCTGTGACACATTTCAAATCCGTAAACCCAGTAAGTACACCCGATTACTTCAGGATTGAATCATGCGTGTCAACGATCTGACACATGCAGTCAAGGACAAATAGAAACCTGTTTCTCCTTGGCGACGGCTGTAGGTGGGAGGGGAGGAAGTATGAGTACTGGAGCCACAGCAATATGATTAACTTTATCGTATGTGGCCACCAGTTCGGCAACAGTCATATTTTGGCCACATGATAGCGAGTTGGATGGAAGTATTATGCACTTGTATCCTTATTCTGGATAGATTTTGCTACTATAAACAGATGAAATAATCGACTGATACCAAATATGTGCGCCCATCGCCGACAATGCACATACAATCGAAATGAAATGGTACTAAGTTAGAATTGATAGAAATACAAGAATCCTGAAAACTGTGCAGAAAAACAGCAACACTGTCAAGTTTACGCATCAATCTGAACGGTTCACATACTCGGTAATGGTCTCGTCTACGACGATAACAGTTTTTGTAGAGCGTGTGCCTACCATAGCCGAAAGCGCGTATCATGTTAATTGCAACGTTGGGAAGTACTTTAAACTATAAGTTAATTACTTTCAACCGAACGTGAATATGTACAAATGTCACCACGATGAAACACATAAGCGTATGCAATCGTAGTTTAAACGAAAAAATACTTCTATTACAGATAACCTGTGTCGAATATATTACCTAAACAGTGTGGCGATAGAAACCTAAAATTGACACATGGTGTCGTTCTTGGTACATATGTCCTCGTAGGAGCCTGTAGTTACGAATGTTATGTCGTAAGCAGATAGTAACATCCATCACTTGCTAAGCAGAGTTCATGTAAAGCCAGGAGATACTGCGAAGGAAAAATTACACTCTTAAACCTCTTCATAGATATAAAAATGAAGTTGTTACTCCGTGTCTATAATATCCTCCAGGAGCTCACGAATAAAAAAATTATACGTTTGCTGCACTTAAAACTACTTACCTGCAACTGTTATATATAATGGAATAAAAACACTGATGAAACAGAAAATTACTTTAGAATGCATTGTTATTAAATAGTGTGGTTAGAGGCTTCGAAATCGGGAAAGAAATCCTAAAGACATCGACAACAGGCGCGACTTTACATACACGTTATTTTAAAAACTGTAGCCTGCTGAGGCATTCTACCTGTAGTCATAGACTGAACTGAGCTTACAACCGCTAACTTGCAGGTCTGAAATAGATCTCAAACAGAGATTTAACTAGTCTATTTCAACGAAAAGATCTGTATTCCACACTGAAGAGGGGCATCAAAATAAGTTTCTTTCATTCATCAGGACAGTCATTTTGTGGCAATCTTATTAATTTTCTTCAGAAAATCACTGTTATCACAGCTATCTTATATACACGACGCTGAAAAATGTCTTCTCATAACCCAAAAAGTTCTTGTTTTGCATTGACTCTTGTTCGTCTGAACTGACGAGGTACATACTCAACAAATCTTTAAATGCTCGAAACTCATTACAACATTTTAAAAAGCCCGTGTTTACGTAGATTTCGTTTGGATATTTAAAGCATAAAATAAAGACGTGTGACACTAAAGTCGCTATATCGGCAAGTCAAGTGAGCACTGGAATTCCAAAGTGGAAAAATACAGTGGAGTTGCTCGTAGAAGACATGTTAACATCTTGGCGTACCATTATCAATCACCATCAATACTAATAGAAAGCTAAGCTTGGTCATCGTGTTCGTAAAGCTGTGACGTCACGCACCAGGCTTTCATTGCAGTATTAACAACGGCAGAGATTATCCATAAACTTCGAGAAGATGCCGATTTTCATAATAATTGAAGAGTTCTTCCGGACCTTGACGTAGGCAAATACGACAGCCGTGGATCAGGCCCCCGATAGGAATAGCACCAAGTCATAGATACCCACAAAGTTTAGAAGATCTGTTAGGATTACGAACTTCCGAATAATTTGCTCGAATTAAGGGGATTATTAATTTCAAGTTCCTGCTAAGTTTGATTTACTGGAGCGATTTCAAAATGGCGTTAACACGTTGAGTGTGATTTTTTGTTTCAACTGATTTTAACGCTAGCGAACTTCAATTGGTGAGGTATACGACTGGTATAAAGCGCTAGTTAGTAGGAGATAAATTAAACCTTAAAAATCCACGGTACAAAGCTTGTAATGCATTATTTTTTTTAAAAATTGTTGATCTGTATGAAATAGAAGGTAGTACCGGTTTATTTTCATATATGGTCCCATAAATGAAACTTTCAAATATTTCTAATGAGTAGAAGCGAGCATCACTTGGGTTCTCAACTAAGAAGAGTTCTTAAGAGCTGGGAGAAGATAGATTTCTGCAACGGCCTTTCGAAGAAACAAAACTGGCATTCGCACAGAGTGATTTCAGGAAACCTTGGCAAACTAGAATCTAGATGGCCGAACAGATTTCCAACTTTCGCTTAATGAAGAATCGCCAACCGATGTAAACTGGCTCGCTATCTTCGGGGATGAATGAGATAAGATCTGTATCCAGTCTTGTCCGTACCAACGCAAACGCAATGTCGATAACATCGGGGACTTAGGAATTACAATGTTTCTAGACAATTTACTGGTGATCAGTCTCGAGAATCAAATACATACATTTCTTAAAATATTCTGTACCTTATTTTTTTTTTTACCGCTTAACGTCTCTTAACAGCGAGGTCTTTAGAGACGGGAAAGGATTGGGGGGGGGGGGGGGGGCAAGGAATGGGAAGGAATTCGGCTATTGCCTTTTGAAGGAAGCATCCCGGCATTTGCCTGTAGTGATTTGGGAAACCATGGAAAACCCAAATCTGGATGCCCGGACGGGGATTCGAACCGCCGTCCTCACGAATGCGAGGCCAGAACGCTAACCGTTACACCACCACGGTCTGTCTGTACCTTATCACTGATACCAGAATTAATACCAAGTATGGGAATCAACGAATAACCGTTCTTAATGCGGTCATAACACCTCTTCAGATGGAGGGTGCACGAAAAGCCATTTCACGTTAACTGGCGGTAGCGCCTCCTTTTTTAAGTAACACTCGAAGCTCGTTACCCATTGGTTTTTTTTTCTCAGAGGTACTCTATGGCTACATAGGCCGACCAAGCCATTGGGGAGTCAGTTAAATAGTCAGTCGTTCTGCCAGTTAAGGAGTCAAGAGTCTTCTCGACCCAGTCCGGCGGTCCGTGGTCGAGACCAAGGACTTGAGTTGAGCCAGCCTCCGCAACCCCTCTGCTGCCGCCAGTATAAGCATACCATCCAGTCCTAATGGGCCATAGTCTATCGAGTATCCCTATGATGATCATATACTATACTAGCTTTGCCCAGCATGTGTTGCATTACTTCTTTCTTTCTAAGGTGGTACATATACACAAAGAATACAAAGAATACAACTCTTATAAATTTCTGCTCTCATTGGGTTTTGAACCCGTGTCCGTAGTCAGAATGGTCTGGAAGCAAGCGCTTTTACCACTGATCTACTAGTTCGCATTATTTTGAAGAATACACGCGATAAGCACTATCAAAACCGGATGAAAATTATGGGTTTGTATGAAGAACGTTGACAAAAATTAAAGGGGTTGTGGTAAAGGCGGAGAGGGATGGGTTGTGCAAAACAAATATAGACAGTATATTTTCGTTTGTTTTAAAGTACACATGTGCAAAATTCCATCAAAATCGGGTTTTGCAAATATCATTTGGAAAAATTGAGGGATGTGTAGGGGAAGAGGGGGTGGTTTTTTTAATATATTTTTTGTTCAGAAACCTTACCAGGCTGGCACAGAACAACTCACCAAAGTTTCAGCTTAATCGGATGAATAGTATAGGAATCGGATTAAAACTATGGGTTTGTGTGAACAATGTGGAAGGGAGAAAAGATTCGGTTTTTGTAAATCAAACGTAAACAGTATTTTTCTATTTGTTCTATTGTATACTAATGCAAAGTTCTGTCAAAATCTGATAAAACTGTTTGTCTATAAAGAACATAGGCAAAAATTAGGGGAGGGATAAAGGGGAAGAGGGATTGAATTTTAAATCCCATGCAGGCAGTATTTTTCTCTGTTTTGTGTTATACATATGAAAAACCCTATCGAAATCGGACCAACATTGTGGGTTTGTACAAAGAATATTAGAAAAATTTGAGGGGTGTGTAGGAGGAGAGGTTTTTTTTGTTGTTGCCAGAAACCTTCACAGGCCTGCACACAATAATTTCCCAAAGTTTCATTGTAATTGGATAGATGGTTTAGGAACGCATAGAAGACAAACAAACATTCATTCATTTTTATATACTACTAGCTGACCCAGCAATTCTTCACTATTGCTGGACTTGAGTAGGCACATAGATTAAATGAAAAAATATTTACATATAAATTTTAAACTGCTGTTTCATTCATTTTCAGTTGGAAAGGGTGGGAGGGGATGCGCTTTGGAAAACATATGCAGGCAGTATTTTTCTGTTTGTTTCAAAGTATAAGTGGGCAAATTTCCATTGAAATCTGATGAAATATATGGTTTTGTCTAAATTATGGGGAGGAGAACGTAATGGGGGTGGAAAGGGGGAGAGGGGATGAATATTCGGAACCATATGTTGGCAGTATTTTTCTGTTTGTTTTAAAGTATAAGTGTACAAATTCTTATCTAAATCGGATAAAAAATGTGGTTTGCCTAAATTATGGGGTAAAAACATAATGGGGGTGGAAAGAGGGAGAGGGGATGAATATTCGGAAACCATATGTTGGCAGTATTTTTCTGTTTGTTTTAAAGTATAAGTGTACAAATTCCTATCTAAATCGGATAAAAAATGTGGTATTGCCTAAATTATGGGGTGAAAAAATTATGGGGGTGGAAAGGGGGCGAGGGGATTAACATTCGGAAACCGTATGTTGGCAGTATTTTTATGTTTGTTTTAAAGTATAAGTGTACAAATTCTTATCTAAATCGCATAAAAAATGTGGTTTGCCTAAATTATGGGGTGAAAACGTAATGGGGTTGGAAAGGGGGAGAGGGGATGAATATTCGGAAACCATACGTAGGCTCTGTTTGTTTTAAAGTATAAGTGTACAAATTCTTATCTAAATCGCATAAAAAATGTGGTTTTGCCTAAATTCTGGGGTGTTATGGGGAATAGGGGGTGACTTTTTTGGAAGTTTTTTTTCACAGGAACCTTCGCAGACGCACACTTGAAAACTCTCCAAAGTTTCATTGCAATCTGATAAATGGTATAGGAATGCATAGAAGACGAACAAACCCACAAACAAACATTGATTTTTATATATAAGACTATATTACTCGCTGTGAGAGCACTTGCAAATATACTTCCTTACGCCAAACCCTGTGTCATTAGTAGTTCTAGCAACAGCTCGACAGAAGCGCTAACCCCTCTCTGGGTGCTACCTCTGTCGAATAACCACATTACAGTAAGCCAATCTATTCGCCAATCATCCCACAACCCCTCGTGGATCTTGGGTCTACGGTAGCCAGCTAGCCTCTAGCCTCGGGACGTTAGCAAGGCGCGTCTTTCGGGGTTAGATCGCTATGGTTACCAAACTGCCAGCGGGTGAGTTCTAAGGCAAACGCGTTGGCCACAGTATGTCGAGGTGGCCTGAGATCCTATATTGGAACAGGACCACAACACATCTATCTCTCATTCAGTATATAATCTGGATATTCTACAGAAAGTAGCCTGTATTTCCGTCGCCAAAACTAGTCGGAAATGCTGTTCACTAACTCTTGGCATGGTTTCTTAAGTGTTTTGATACTTAACTGTTCAATATTCTCCTGAGACGGACTTACAAATTAACAGAAACTGTGTTCGTCCATGTTATTTGTATAATGGTGATAATTCCACCCAGTGCCCTACGTTTGTGATGCATACGGATTGCGATCAGCTGATCAAACATTTCTGCAGTTTCGCACAGACCACTGAAGTAATGCAACCATTTAAATGGTAGTTCCAAGGGTACAGGCATCCCAATTTTTACGAGGTCGATCTGTAACAGACGACATACCTGCGGCAATCAAAAATATCTTCTAATCAAGACGAACCGATTCTTCTGTTACATGACTGAATGCAATTCGCCCTTGTGAAACTAGCGTTGCATGACGTATTTGGATTGGTCTAATGTTCTAACGTTCTTTGACTGGTCTGCTGATTTCACAAGCAATGAGATTTTTCAGATTCACACTAGACAGAGAAAGGCGTTAACATCCAACAGAGGTTCTCCCATATTCAACACCGTCAAATTCCGACAGCCTCAGTAATGGATATGCCTATGTAGCTATCACAGTAACTACTAAGGGAATTAATATTAGTAACGTAGTTTGTATGAATGAGTGTGTAAGCTAGCCCTAATGCAACGGAAAGGCGTTACACGTCAGGCATTTACATGGACACTTTGCTGTTGACAGTTTCTTCCCCTCTTACGGTCCTGAAAGATGTTCTCTGTTCGCCAACTTCATGATGCCCAGCAGCGTAGATAATTCGGCCGCAAAGTGTCAATCCTGAAAAGTTTGTTAAAACAAATGAAATATTAATTTAACGGCAAGTACGTAGCGGAACTGATCTCTACCAATGCAGCAGGAATTCCTGGCATAAGTAAAACTGGAATAATCAGTCTGTTGTGCTTGGCAGGATCCCCTAGGCTGGATGAAGTGAGCGCTATAGCGTCGATCGACAATTAACATCGAAGTGTACTGAGAGAGGGAGGCCTCTATGCCATTATGGCACTTTCACAAGTAAGGCTGCCTTGCGGATTTGTACTAACACACATATATATTTTATTTTTGCTCTTTCGCCCGTCAGACTTAAAGTGTGCAATCAACTTCGTCTCGAGCGAAACCTGTCTACATTAATCCGAAGTTGTCTTCAAGTTTATTCATGCAGTTTTTATTGTAACCAGCAGAATTATAGATGTGCCAGCCACAACAAACACTTGGCTTGATAAGGGAGTGAGGGAGATGGATATCTCAATGACGATCTTGGAATCAGATATACGAGTGTGTGCAAGAGAGATAAAAGAATATACGAAAACAACGTCGTCTGCTGACGCCACACGAGCTGTCCAATTCTTGAGACGTACGATGTATGCATGGGTGTTGTATGCTTCCACCAACAGAAGACTTTGTTGATATATTATTTCTAATTTTTATAAATAATCTTTGGCCTGTGGGAGCGACTATGTGGCGGGAGAAGAGAGAGACCAGCTACGGTAATTGGCCGAGCGAGCCGCCAGGCGTTTTCGTAGAGGGAGAGCTGGTGCTACCGTGGACGTGGCACAGTCGACTTCCCGGGGGACAACTCGATGAGGACTGCTAGCAGTCTTAGTAATGTGTTTAAATAGTCATCTGATACCGTGCGATTTAGGGATCAGAGTCCTCATGTGACTGGTGCAAGCAGTTCAACTGCTGATACTGGGTAAAACAATTTACATCTGATCATTTTCCAAAGCGTGTGCCTACACGTCATTAGGAATCACCCTACAACCCCTTGTACAAAGTAATTTGCCTCGTAAGAGACATGATCTATTGAAGCCAGGACCCAGAGTTAAAGTCTAGTGCAGTTTAATTGATGAGTAATACTGAATTATCTGGCGGCCCGGGGTTTAAAACAGATTAAGATCAAATGTATTTTGGAGTTTGTTTCATATGTAGGCCTATAATTGTTTCATTTTTGTCCACTGTCAAATAACTTATTGAACTTTATTTATTCAGTATTTTGGTGACGATACTTATCATTCACTTGCTAGAAAATTTTATGTGCTGTAATGACTCGACCAATTAATGTAGGGCGTTGGCGTTTGCTTGCAAAAGATTTCTGATTGTTTATTTTGGCTAAAGGTAAATACACAACGTCCGTGGTCAGTTAAATGTCAAATCATAAATAAATGGCCAGGTTATGGTATTCTTAGATTATAAAAATGATTCTGAAATAAGGTCACCCTACTCATCAAACATTTAATTAAAATTAGAAAGTACAGAAACACCCCCACATTCTAAGTTAAAGAAAGTTGCGAATCGCTTATTTTTAATCTCTATGTTCCATATTGGTTCTGCCCTTTTATGCTATTTATTTTACTTTTAATTGAAAAAAAAAATACAATTACGTAATTTACTCGAGGTAAGAGTTCACTAATATTTCACTTTGTAAAAAAGTATATTTAATTAAAAATAACAAAAAATCCGTTGTCAGCAAATATATTTTAAACATTTATTATTATAAAAAGGAAAGTTAATCTAGAATGGAATTGCGAAACATAATAATTTAAGTTCGATTTGAGAAAATCAAAATTTATTCCCAATTTTACAGCAAATGCCAAATTACATATTGCAAAGTAAATAATTTAAATACGACTTACCTTAAAATTCTTCTAATTATCAAGTAGATGGGAGAAATGAATCAATAGAATAAATATTTTGCACATGAAAAAAAACAAAGTTTAAACACCAGTTGTCCGATTTGAAAACGGTCTTCACTCGGTGAAAGGTAAGACTTTTATGAATGGCTGAGAGAAAGGGTGAGCTCGTAGGCCAGGTACTGGAATCACCAACCTTCTATACAATCCCATAGGGAAAGGACGTCTCAAGCTCTCCACCGTCACTGGGATGCTCCCTAGCGGACGGCAGAAAACGTCCTCAGCACTGAACGTGTCAAATAGATCTATCGTAACCGTCTGAACCGCTCGCTAACGCTCCAGGAGACAGGCACAAGCTTCGAAAGACCTCAATAAAAAATTTCATTCACATAAACAATTTCTAAAACGTTAATTAAAAATGGGATCCATTCTAACTACTTAAATTGGTTCACACTTAGTTGGACTCAACTGTTGGTTGGAGAGACGTTCAACCACCACTTACTAAATCTGCAGCCAGGGACTCGACCTTTCGTACCTATTAATGACAATTTTTCTTTACCGCCCCTGCACAATTGTGACTTCCGTTAGTGGGAGTGTTTGGAAACATTAAGAAACTAGCAAGGCTCTGGTTTTCTGAATTTAATTTCCTTCCTTTTTCTAATAGAAATTTGACTACATCTGATGATGAACTGAGGCTGATAATTCTGGTACTGCTGTAGTTGGAGTTAACATAATAGATTTGGATGTAGAATCTTAGGAGGAACCATCACGGCTCTATCTCCATATCTGCAATAGCATGAACACGAGAAGTTTATTTTTAATCGGTTGTTGATGTCTATGTTCCTCCCCAACAATAAAATATATGCATACCAGAAGCATGTGCACTTCATATTCGACGTTTCCTCACGGCTTACAACTAAGGATTGCAATCCCGCAGTGTTTTCAATCCGGCGGGATTTGCGCCAATCCCGCGGGATTGGTACAAACAGTTTTTTAACGCATATTTTTAAAACATAGTTACATAAAACTTTAATAAATTAAATAATAATTAAATTAATAAATAATTTTTAATGTTAAATGATAAAAATTAACAGTTAACAATATTTTGATTGGCAAAATGACATTAAAACTTTTTAGCATGTCTTAAGTGTATTTCTAGGTTTTACATTTTTGTTTTTTAATCTAAACAAATTTTTAAATAAATAATAAAAATGGAAAATATTGAGTCTTAGGTCATATTATGTGCATCACATAAGTTTAAAAATATGGTTTGCTTAATGGCCAAGTTACCCGAGTTTTTTTTTTTTTTTTTAAATTATAAACAAACGTTCCATAACACCGAGAAAAGCATTCCATTTCACAACGTGAAGTGAATATACTCTGTGAAGTGTAGACTTGGCTCAGAACAAGATTTCATAACTTTTATCACTGCACAAGCACGAAACTTGGCCTTTTTTTGAGTGATTCATTATTATATCTCCTGATTCCTTGATCGATATTACAGTTGGTTCAATGTTATTAAAAGAAACTACTCACCAACACGTAAACTGTCCAGTATTTCAGATTTAATTATGTGGCTTAACGATGTTTTTAGAGTATAAATTATTATTTTTTTAGTAAGAAAGGAGACTTTCTCGGCGAATGATTGCAGTGAAGTCCTCATAGGTTGTATCTCCGGATTTCATTGCAAACACACGAAATTACACACGTGAGGAACACGGCGGAGGCAGCCGTCGAAATATGGTGTTCCTACAACACAATTCGTCGATACACCAGTGAAAATTTCATTATAACTTTTTTTACCTTTAGTCGAAATAATAACAAGGAGAAGAGGGATTAATCGAAAGGCTGAGCGGCACATGTAAGCAGGTGGCTTTCGTTAAAGAAACGCATTGAGGCAGAGGCCAAAACAACAATAAGTCAAAGGATATACAATTTCCTTTTGATAGCTATTAAATAAATAGGTACGCGATCGTTAAAATTACGATAACATTAGTTTCATATCAACGAATAATCAAATTTTCAGCCGCAAATTAGGAAATTGTCATAATTACTTTATCTGCAACTACAGAAAATGGGAATAATGAAACCGTGAATAAAAAGCTGTAACTGTGTAGTTCAGATAACGTGTGCGACACTTAAAAAATAATTACATAGTTAGAAAATCGTACTAAATACGCACCATAACTCAAATTACAGAAATGTGTACTCGAAACAAACGTAAGTTTTGATGAATACGTAAAAGTGTATTTATTTACTTACGAATGACGAAGGTTGACAAAAACATACGCTTTTTCACATGAGTCAAATGCCAACTGGAAGGGTACAGGCAAACAGTGCAAAATATCCAACAGAGACCGAGTGGGGCAGCGAGTCACGCAGAGTGACTCGCGTTTCCGCCGGATTTTGCGGATTGCGGATCCGCTTAATTTTGTGCGGGATCCATCAGACTGTCTAATGATGCGGGATCCCGCGGGATTGCGGGATCCCGCTTTGCTGGATTGCAATCCCTACTTACAACGTGTCGATCAATTGGGCGAATAGTTGATACTCAATACCATCACAGTTAAGCAAATCACTAGAGTAATTTTACTGTTGTAAGGAATTTAGACTTTTTTTTTTTTTTTTTTTTTTTTTTTTGACGGTGTCGCTGTGGAATTGCCAACTTCTGGACAACTCAGTTAAACCTTCGCGTAATTTCCTTCTTGAAGCATCTCGTATCTCTACACCCACCATACCGAAGCGGGTTATATCATTTGTAGATAGTGACAGAGGCATTTTAATACACACTGTATTTTCAGCACCCTGACTCCCGTTAACAGTTCATCAATCTCTTAGGACCTTACACTGTCTTACAAATGCCCTTGAAACCTACAAAAGGACGCATCCAAATATCTATACCATATTTAGAGCACTTCGTTTTTTAAGCTGGATGAGCAGTGAAACTCCGCGCATTTTTATTTCCTTTGTTCACTCTGCCGGAATACTGTAGGCTGCTCATACACTAGGATATCTAAAAACATAACAGATTAACTATAATCTGAACATCCAATTATTTCTAAATTTTAAAATGACAAATGCAGTAGACTTAAGCTTTACATATAAAATTCAATCTTTATAAGAAATGATATGCAAACTCGATAAAATTTATCTTTCAAGAACAATTATTCATTACTCTAATACCGACAGTAACCACTGCCGGACATCACACACGATGACTTTCATTATTAGAAAAGTTTTATCACATTATGTTTCCAATTTTCTGTAAATAGTTACAAAAGTTGCTAAAAGTTCCGAAAAAAAATAAGAGAATCTTTATCCAGTTGGATTTCGTAAACGTAATTACATAATTCCTATTGCCTTGACCTCTGGTTGCACTTATTTCTTTTACTAGAGGCTGACGTCATGGGCGAGTCATGACTTACCTTCACAATCTGATGAAGACTGCTTACAAACAAAATACGGTCAATTACTCACAAAGCAGGCAGTTAAATACCTTATATTAAAAATAAATTTTAAAAACAACAAATAAATGGAGAACGGTCTGAACAATAGATTAAAAAGTTCTTGTGAAATTATGACATTTTTAATCTACTGTCTCTGAAACAAAAGTTGGATTAATCGCATGCTCTTGTGGCAGTTTTCCTGCAGAGCGATTTTTCTTTCTGGTTATCTTAAAATTTATCTTCGAGTGTAATTTCTCCATCCACCTACTTTCACCCTTCAAGAATTTTAAATTGTTTCAACGTTTTTGGTAAATTATTGATTACTTTCTTTGGTAATTTATTCCAATCCCTGACTACGTTACCTACAAAAGAAACATTTGCCATTCCCTTATGCCTTAAATTGAGTGCCAGCTTACGGTCATGATTATATTTTTCATTCCATTATCTACTTTTAATTCTTCCACCACTATTTTTCCATGCCTCATCACCAAATTACTCCTTGCAAACTCCCGACACTCCTTTCTTCTAATGAATCCCAATCCAGCTCCTTTATCCAATCAATTAGAGACTGTGTTCTGGGATAATTTCCACAAACAAATCTAGTAGCCCTCCGTCGCACACCTCCAACAACTCCTGTATTTGACAAACAAAATTACATCACTATTTTGATCAATGGTCTGACCAAAGTTTTGTAACTCAATTCTCTCCTCTGGTACGCCTTTCATCGTCCTTTCCAATAAATGCAGAATTTTTAAACCTCTTCTTTCCACCTGCCCAATGTATCCTGCCTAGTTGAGATAGTCAAATGTTATGCCAAGATAATTACACTTCACGCCGTCAGCAAGCTAATTAGCCTAGTAAGATGATTTTTTATCATCATTCCATAGTAGGAATCAATAGCTCCCCATATATGTGATAACACAACAGCAACTGACCACTTTGTGAAAATAGTCGTCTCAAGGTAATGCAGTCTCAACAGTCTGCACATACCTCTTGTTTCTATATTGAGCAAGCCCGTTGCGATTTTTTTTTGTTTTGAGGTATCCATACTTATCCATGTATGCGGTCGCTAGTTTAAGGCCTGTGTTAACGGTGGGTGATGTTCAGGAACAGAATCATGCATGTATTGCAGTAACTGGCAGAAGTAATAATAGTATACCTGCAGGCTGAATGAACATCGTAGCAGATATTTTACAGATTTTTTTTTTTTTTATCTTCGGTCCGCATGTTTGTTACATTATTTTCTATATTGCCACCGCTTCGTGATTTTTAAAAATATATGGTTCTTCGTGAGAGTTTTCATGGAGGACTGGAAATATTTTTCTCGTTCGTACGTGAACCTGCGAGCCCGGGTTGAAAGCGCACACTGCGCGCAGGTAAATTGTAAAACGAACAAAAGTGAGTTGTTTGAAGATGCTGTGTGCGTGTTGTGTGTTTTCAGAATTAATTTCAATATTTCCTTAAAATTTCTTTCATTGGAAGCTTTTAGTCAACAAATAGAAAGGAACTTAGTCACGACATCTTACATACACAACCGGAAAAAATAAAGAGATTCGCGTAACTTTTTTTTTTTTAATAACATTCTTCCCTATTTAATAAACGGAATGTATTATTTTAATCAGGAAGCTACATATTTTTAATCATTTGTTTAGCCTTTACTGTTAGTCGAAGAATAAAAACATTTCATTTGTAACTTTCATGGAAACTAATTTTTATAATAGTCACGTATATATTACCCAAATAAATATTTCGACTGCAAGAAGTAACTTAAACGGGTACTAATTTGTGGACACTTTTACATTAATCTCTCAGTTTCCCGACATCCCATCAAAATAAAACGTACATTATTCTACTGCTTGGACCGTGGGCTGTACAGTGTTTGAAACCCCATCAAAATTAGACCTTTAAATTTTTCTGGAATCACGCTCAACGGAAAACGGATGGCAATCTGTGGACACTTTCAAATTTATCAGTTTTCCGATTTCACATCAAGATGAAAGGTACCCCATTTTACCTCCGCAACCATAAATTGTTCATTATTTGAAACCACATCAAAATCCGAAAAGTAGTTGATTCGAATATCTGTGGACACAGAGAAACCCACAGGGACACAAAAGCTGTTATGAATAAAAAGGCCGCTGGAAACACCTGTTCCATGGCTGCATGGTCGATTTGATTTTTAGAGATACAATTCTTCTATTTCCAAAGTGGCTAAGCTGTTCAAGAGGTAGCGTTCCCAATTAAATTGCTCTTGCCAGACAAGTGTTAACCTCTACTAAGTAACACTAATGGGCTAAAAGGCAGAAGCGCCCATTAAAATACGCAACCAAGACTGGCTTCTTGTCGTGAACAGTTGGTTCTCAATCAGAGGATGAATAATTTCGTCATATATCGAAAGAATTTACAGTGAAAAAATAGAAGTGTAGGACACTGCCACCGATGCATATGTTCCATTACAGTTAGTTATAAAATAAATATTCATAATATTCTTCCTTTTGCTCAACGAGTTAGCGATTACACGTCTGTAAGTTCACGGGTAATTAATACTATAAAAAATATAATAGTTTTATAGCATAAAACAGTTCTGGCTACTTCATAAACTAACAGTAAGAGCCTTGCCCTATTGATATATCACTTTAAATTTAGTAAGAAAAATTCATGGCATCAGAGAAAACTTCGAAGAATAAAAAAGGAACAGTTATGATTTTCCCTCTCTTCGACAAAGATAAGAAAAACTAATGTATCAGTCAAGTGCAAGAGCATTAGCAACAAAATATTCTTGTTCTGCTAGTTTATTTAAAAACACAAGTATGAACCCTTTTTTATGTAGAATTGCAACGGGGCATTATATGAGAATTATACCTAGATTTTGGAGAAAGTTGAATAGTTTTAGTTTTCTTCATTTATTTACTATATACTTTCAGCGTAGTGGGCGAGTGGTAACTCTCTGACCTCGCATTCGGGAGGACGCGGATTCGAATTCCGATCGGGCCATCCAAATTTCGGTTCTCTATAGTTTTCCGAAATCACTTCAGGTAAAAGCCGGGATGGTTCCTGCAAAAGGCCATAGCCAAACTCTTTCCGTAATGAACTCTACGTCCAAAAGTGGTAAAGCCAGAGGCAGAAAGTATATAAATTCATATTTTGAAATTTGAGAGTATGTGGAAAGTTGCATCTGTTTCGTGTAATATAGTGGAATTTTAAAATGTTTTTATTAACTCGCTATGGGCTTTGTCTGTCCGGGTGGAACTTTGTAATTGACTTTAAACTAACTTCTTGATGAGCTAGAGACTTGAAATTTTGACCATAGCTCAGAACTGGATGACAATGCATGAAAATGGGAAAAGTCCTAAGGAAAATTTGAAAATTCGGGAAAAACTGAAAGTATTCTTTTCTATGGACCGATTTGACCATTTTTCTTTTTTAATGTTCGTAATAGTCCGAATAAGGTTTTTAGTTAATGAAAAACTGGAAAAGTTGCCCGGAATATTCGGAGAAAACTGAAATTCCTTCTCTCTGTTTGCCAATTTGGCTAATTTTTTAAATGATCATAATAGTCCAAATAAGGTTTGAAAGAAAGAAAAATTGGAAAAGTTGCCTGGAAAATTCTGGAAAAACTGAAAGTAATTTTTTCTATGGACCGATTAGGCTAATCTATATCTATATATACTATTATATAATATACACTATTGTAAATCTGTAAGAAAGCTGTGTGTGTCTCATTATTTGAACGGGAGCCCCGCAAAAATTACAGCAGCAGTTTGGGTGGTGTTTTTAAAATCTTTAGAGCTAGCTGTCACAATTAGAATATGCGGAAAGGGACCGTGCACAAACTACGTGGCTCGGTCCAGGGGGGGGTGGGAGGGGTTGGCTGAAAGGCTACGCTGGGCTACGTGGGGGGAGGGGGGGTTCCGAGCCAGGCTACGTAGCATTCCTTTCATAACATTTTTGACAGTTAAAATGAGGAACAGAACTCACAACTGCATGTAAATATTTATTTCCCTCAGTTAATTATCTCCGTATGTAATTTACAATAGTCTGACAGGAGAAAAAAAAGCACAAAATGTCTTCTGGAATCACAAGGGAAAAAAGCTACGTGCTACGTGGGGGGGGGGGGGGGAGAGGCAAAAGCCACGTAGGGCTACGTGGGTGGGAGGGGAGGGTTCGCAGGAGGCCAAAATGGAGCTACGTGGTTTATGCACGCTCCCAAACAGCAAATGAATATATGTACCGAGGTACGGAGGGATTAATTAAATACATTTCTAGAGATAAAATTATGATATACAGATCCCACTGTAATTGAGATGTTCACTCCTTGCACAAAAAACTGGCAAAAATAATCGCACAACTTAATTCAGAATTCTGTTTAATATTTTGACTTCGATTGTTTAGTTTTTCAGTTTTCTTGAATGTAGTTGATAAATGGAATACCTGAATCAAACGCAATAAACATTACTAATACCAGTTTTTAATTTACCCTAAAAATTATGAGTTTGATCAAAGATGAATATCTCCGGATTGTATATGGTTGTCTTTGGTTATAATTTCCCCATATTATCTGTTATGATAAATGTAATTATACAGAATTCATTACTCAAACCACTACATAATATTTTAATTCTTCAAGAGTACCAGAAGTGTAATATACATGGTAAGTAAATTTTTACTTAGTATGAATAGTAAAGGGTTTTTAACTTACCGGGGCGCCGAAATTTGATTGTGATAGCGTAAGACAATTCGAAAATAAAGTAAAATTTTGTGTTCTGTCGCTTACCGGTAGTTCTCGAGATATCAGAAGTCAAAAATCAGTTATATATATAGTTCCTTGTGCCTTTTGAGACTTTTTTTCCTGTTCTAGGACGCTTTTCAACCTAACCACAACCGTTAGGAATAATAAAAGTGACATTGCGATAAGGTCAATGTATTATTGCGCATGTTTTAATCTTCTGCAGTAGAAACTGAAGTTTTATCATTAAATTGTTACATGCCACGCGTACATTAAATCGTGAAGTAGTCAATATTGCCATTGTCAAAAATGTATTTAGCGATGCCTTTTATGTGTTTCGGTGTAAATGCATCATGCAATATCAGTACAGATCGTGGTTAGGTCGAAATGCAGCCTGGACCAGCAACATGAGGCATGAGGAATTCAATTGTTGTTAGTACAATGATTAAGCTGTTTTAATGAGTGCCATGCCAGTGATGTGTATTCCCGGAAACAAAACAAACGTTCATGTCCATGTGTGGCTTTGGCGACATGTTTTTTTCTGGTCCAGGCCGCATTTCAACCTAACCACCAGTTTTGAGATACGATGAAGAGATGCATAAAACTTAGTAAGCAAGAAATAAATATTACTACCCACGGCATATGAACGTACACATATCGTATTACGAAAATTTGCCAGCGATTTCAGATTAGTTATTGCAAATGCTATCGTTGGCGGCAGAGATATTTTTATAAAATAACCTTTGACTGTACTGCAAAAGTGCCAACACTACCGCAGACGGTAACTTTCGTTTTGTCTCATGTCTAAGGTACATTTCTCTTATCTTTAATATTCCCCTTTATCTCCAGAAAGTGTTTTAAATTTTTGACAAAAATGTCAACTAATTCTTGATACGTCTTATTTCATCGTTAGCGATTATGCTTCATGTAACTTCAATTTCTTATTTTCAGTATATTATATTGTGTTAAAATATAAATATAACAAAAAACTTTCGAGCTATAGTATGAAAACTGAATCTAAGATAATAGCTAAAGGAAAGGAAAATATTTAAATGAAATTTATATTTTTTGTTTCTTCAAGTTAATATTTGGTACTAAAACAAAAAAAAGGTAGAATATTTTTATACACGTCAAAATCCGCGCTTGAGAAACAGCGGGTAAATGCTAGTCTTTTTTTAAAATGTTTGCAGTAGTCTGAATAATGTTTTTTTTGGAAAGAAAAATTGTAAATGCTGTCTGAAGAATTCTGCCAGAACTGAAAGTGTTTTTTTCTATTTTAGTTTTGTTCCAATTTAAGACCATAAAGTATGATTCAAACGATGGATATGCATAATTCTTTTGTTATTTTGTTCCTTATTTCCCCGGGATGGAAATAACACAAAAGTGTTCCATTTAAAAACTGGAATTTGTAGCGTGTCTCTTTGATTATGTCATCGAAGTATTTAAAATCAATTACAAATTTTCATTCACATCACCCTAAAAAGCAGAAAATAATAAAATAAACTTTGTAATGCACCATGTTTTTATAACGGACTAAAAAGTAGACTATAAAATTTCTCTAATCCTTATGAAGGATAAAACCACAGATTTCTAACTTCTTTTAAATTGTCCTGAAAGTTTATACTTGGAAATTTTTGATAGCTATTAAAATACTTGTAAGATTGATGACGAAAAACATTGGGCGCATGGAATACATAAGTATAATAAGTGTAGAGAGTAGCTATCAATGACAGAACTAATTAGTTCTCATTATTTGCATTGCAATAAAATTGTTAGTAGATTTATTAATGTATCAATTCGTAAATGTTTTCATTTCAGATGGAAAGGAGGCCGATAGGACGTTGAAAGGCTGATGACGAGGTGTCCTAAAACAAAAAGGAAATATGATCACAGTTACAGTCAGTTTGGTTTTACAAGCTCCGGAGACCCTGATTCCCCTTTGTCACAGTGTGTCGTTAGTGCGGAGATGTGGTCAAATCATTCGTTAAACCTACCTTTTACTGTGTCGTCATTTAGAAACTAAACCCGGTAATTTCGAAGATTTGCCTACATCCTTCTTTCAACATGAATTAAACGATCTCAAACACAGGCAAAAATTTATCGAGCCCCTCCTATTCCCGAATACGAACGTCAACAAGCTGCAAGCCACTTTTAGTTAGTTATTTAATTGCCAAGCAAGCAAAACCATACAATTCTGCCAGCAGCAAAAGGAGGTAGTGAAATTTATGTTCGAAGAAAAATGACACTATAACTTTCTTATTCCTGTGTCAAATAACACTGTCTCGTCGTATTGCAGACTTGCTCGTTAGTTAGAAAACCTATCAAATTCAACGCATTTTGCAAAGCGGCTACTTTGCTAAACATCTCAATGAATATACAAACGCGTCTAACAACTTTTAGTACATGTTCGATACGTTAATTTCAAAGAGGTTAACCCAAAAGTTCCTATTTTGTCGTGTCCTTCTGATTCCATCACAAGGGAGGATAATTTTCGTATTATCACTAGTCTTGTCAAAAAGGATTGGTCGAAATGTGTGGGAGTACGCAGTGATGGTGCCAGAGCAATGACGGGTCGTTTTTCAGGACTTGAAAAGAGTATATGAACGTAGGTTCCGGTGCAAGATGGGCACAATGTGGAATTAATCAATACGCACTTGCTGATAAAAAAAATGATAAGAGCCTGGACATCACTCTTAAAATTGCTGTAAACACTGTTAACTTAATCGAGCCCCATGGCTAGTGTTGTAAAAAAAAAAAACGTTTTTTTCTGACTTAGAAAAAAAAACATGAAAAAAACTATGAAAAAAATACGTTTTTTGTAAGGCATTCATCGTTTAATATGACTGTTTTAGAGTTTATACTAAGTACTTAATTTTTAAATCTACTATACTGTTCTGGTTCAGTAGAAAAGAAAATTACGAAAATATTGGCAACATTGACTGAAGTTTTCTTTTACGAACGGGGACTTCCCGAAGAGGCCAGATTGCACGAGAAGGAATCCCCGTTGTTTGGATTGATACTCGCTATTTGAACTAGTGCTGCCAACCCTAAAAATTTATCTGTAGACCTACGGATCTTTTCAAAAAATTAGGAATTTTAAATTTATCTATGGTTTTCTTGCCTCTTTTTATTAGTTATTGTGCTTTCCTTATAATCGTATACTTGTTAGACTCTCAGCGTATAGTCATACTGAGTCATTAAATTGTCAGTAATTATGAATCGTATCCTTGCAACCGTTGGCATAAACCAACGATTGAAAAAGAAATAAAGCTCCTATTTTGTATGATAATAGATTTAAATTCAAACTTAAAAGACCGTAATACAGAATTATCAGCGCAGTCTTTATGCACAGTACGTACAATCTCAAAATCTTTTGCGTACAATACAAGAACAACCAGTAAAAAGAAAATGTAACTATTTCTGAAGTTATAGATCTAGAGGAGCCAGAAGAAGAAACAGAAAATCCCGACACCGAACGAACTAGTGTTGGTGGTGCTGATACTAGTGAATGTGGTACTGACATAGACGATGAATAAAATTATGTTACCTATATAGATACATTTATCAATCATTATACGATTCAGTAAGATTTAAAACAAACATGTAAGTTCCGTAAATAAAACTATAATTTATCAAATTTATTGTTTTCTGAAAAAAAAAAAACCAGGGCGCTAGGTTTTTTTTTTCACAAAGTTGAATTTTTTTTTTTCAATTTGCAACACTACCCATGGCACAAAGTAATTAATGTCATTTGTAAAGAGATTAGTAGTGAACACAAGATTCTGTTGTTAAATACCAATGTTCGATGGCTATCCAGGGGAAGCGTTGTTCTGCAAATATTTGACTTGAGACATGAAATTGAGTTGTTCTTGATCGAGCAAGGGCATCATGAGTACAAAAACAGATGCTGACTGACCCTTTATGGCTGCAACAATTGGCTTGGGGAGCGTCTATAAACCACGTAGCTCCATGTTGGCCTCCTGTGAACCCTCCTACCACCCCACGTAGCTTTTTTCCATATTGATTTCAGAAGACATTTTGTACTGTTTTCTCTTGTCAGACTATCGTAAGTTATATATGGAGATGATTAAATGAAGGAAATAAATGTTCACATGCTGTTGTGTGTTCTGAACCTCATTTTAACCGTGACAAATAATATGAATGGGAAGCTAAGTGGCTTGGCGCAGAACCCCCACCCCCCTCCCTCACTCAGCCCAGCGTACTGCGTAGATTTCCAGCCAATCCCTTCCCCCACCCCCCCCCCTTATACCGATCCACGTAGTTTATGCACGCTCCCGTGTCAGATATTTTTAACCTGTTGAATAAGCTGAATTTGGAACTTCAAGGACAGGATACAAACATATTCACTATGCAGGAGAAAGTTGAATCAACTATTAAAAAAAGTCTTTCTGGGCATCTTTGATTGAAACATGTAGATGCGACCACCAGTTTCCGAATCTGATATTTTTTTTTTTTTTTTAATTTCTTCGACTTTGAAATCAGCAATTAAATGCTACTTGACAGATCTGTATGGAGTTACGCAGCTATTTTCCAGAAATATCACCGCAATAGAGCCGGATAAACAATGCTTTCGCAAACCATTCCATAGACCATTTACCCATCTCTGACCAAGAGGAACTAAGAAATTTCATGCAACAACAAACTCAAGAATCGTTTTGCAGGGTAATCCACCAGTCAATTTTTGGGCTGAACTAAAATACAATACGTTAGGAAAGTAGCAAAAAATTTGACTACCGTCTTGCACGACGATCCTTTGCAGGCGCGGATTTTCGGCCATGAGAAACATGAAAACCAAACATCTCCACGGATTTCTACTCGAAGCTGATTAAAGACAGAAGCTCAGTAAACAACAACCAAATTTCTCAGATTTGTGGAAAGAGAAACGTGCACATTTGTCCCATTAAACTTAAACATTTGTAATTTTCATTATTATTAGAATTGTTATAACAACACCTTTGAACATTAGTTGATGTTTGTTACGTTTATTATTAAATAAATCTCGAAAAACTGGTTTAATTTTTCTAATATAATTTTAGCCATAAGAGGTATGCGAGGTTGAGCTCTATATCGAAGTGATACGCGGGTAAAATGACTTGGGAACCACTGGCCTAGACACGCAATAAGGGTGTCGAATTTTATGTTACTGGTGTTCGGAATACAGATTTGTTATTTGTAGAGTAAGTGTTGAAACTTAATTGAAATACCGTTGCCAAGCACGGAATCTTTGACCTCTAATTTGCCATTTGCGGGCTGAAGTGATGCAACTCGCACGAAAATTGAGCTTCTTCCTCTTTGGCACCTACTGTTTTGGATTCTCAACTGCTCAGCACCGTGTAACTGCGGAGGCCGGACCACCACTGCTCGAAGTGACCGTGACGGATTGTTGGAATGTAACTTATAAAGTAACAAGGAGACTTCTCCGGTAAGTGGATTGGGAGAGGAGAAGGAACGGCATGGATGTATGTATTAAGCCTAATGCCGTTTTTTTTCTCTGCTAATAGCTCTTCGTTTTTGAGAAAACGACGGTTAAGCTGCGTATACACGAGCAATAAACTTGCGACACTTATTTCAAAATCAATTTGTTTACACTGAAGCAATAACCGGCGAAAGATATTGTGGGACACTTTCTTCTGAGAGAAGTTAATTTCAACTCTAATAAAAAATGTCGAATGTGTTTACACGGCACACTCGTATTGGTAGTGAAACATGTCGACCAGAAAAACCCAGTTTGCTGCTGCTTTTGCAGTTTTATTACTTCTGCCGAAGCAAAAAGAAAGAAGGAACGTTTGAGCAAGAGAATAGATATTACCTAGGAGTGACCTGGGTGATTATCAGACACGGTTACCCGATTTGAGATTACAGGATATTCGACAGCTTGACAACTTTCTGCGAGTGACGGTAAAGGGTCTTGAATACCTTCAGGAACTAGTAAGACCAAGGATAAAGATAAGGACACTAATATGCAACAGTTTAATATGGCAAGTGAAAAGTCTTGTGTAACACTCAGGTTTTTAGGTATAGGTAAGAAAAGTTTACATATTACGAAATGTGAGATCAAAGAGGAATTTACCGATTTCTTCATTTCAACACATTGAGAAATATCGTGGGAATATAAGTACATGTAAACATAACAATTATTTTATAAAAAGTAATGTAAAAGGTAATAAAAACAAGTTATTTCAATTCGACTTTTTATTTAAACCCAAAAAATACCATACTTGGTTAAATGGCCAGAATGGTTGCAGTATATTAAACTTTAATGCGTCAAAAAACTCCCATGTACTTTGGTAAGTATCATCTGCTCAGCTGCAACATTTTTTGGATGTGACTTTTCTTATTTCCGAATGAAACTGTCCTCGAATTGTGCAGATAATTCCTGGAGATCATTTTGCTTTTTAATTCGGTTGCAGTATGATTTACGTTTTACATACAACAGTTCTGGTAAAACTTACCACTCCGATAAATAAAGCAAATAATTTAATTTTATTATTGGGAAACCAAGGAAAACCCAAATCTGGATGGCCAGACGGGAATTCGAATATGCTTTCTTCCGAACGAGAGGCCAGAGCTATACCGCTCACCCACCACGCTCTGTGATTGTAGAGGCATTCAACCATAAATAATGATATGAATTTCTGAGAAGATATCCTGCAGGATTCTGATAATCTCGTATAAGTTGATAGTGTTAATCATGAACATTGCTGGAAAAAAATTAAGTACTATGGGATACACAAACCACAGCAAAATAGTTTAACTCATATGTGAAAAAGCAAGTACAAAAAGTTTCTATTTAGGATTCTGAAATTGCTGCTTTAACAATCTGGGAGAGTTACGAGATGGCCTACTATTAAATTCTGCTTTAGGATCCATTCTGTTTTTATATACATCAATCATACTGGGTATGAAAACAAGTAATTTTCTATTCTCAAACAAACATGACTAAATTAAGGCGGAGAAACTTAAATTACTCCGTGGAAATGCATTTTTTTTTTTTTTTTGTAACTGCTTTACGTCTCTTTTTAACATCGAGGTCTTTAGAGACTGGAAAGGATGGGGGGCAAGGATGGGGGCAAGGAATGGGAAGGAATTCATTCGGCCATGGCCTTTTTGAAGGAAGCATCCCGGCACTTGCCTGGAGTGATTTGGGGAAACCATGGAAAACCCAAATCTGGATGCCCGGACGGGGATTCGAACCGCCGTCCTCCCGAATGCGAGGCGAGAACGCTAACCGTTACACCGCCCCGCTCGGTGTGGAAATGCAGATTTCTACATATTCACATATGTTTATGCTCAGAATTTTTTATTTACACAGTGTGGTGGGTACCTTGGTGGGCAAACCACGTTACAATTATCTTTCATACCTTTATGATTAATAATTGTGGATTTTTAATTTTTATGAAGGAGTGAAAATTTACTAATTATGCAAGAATCTCGACGTTAGTTGGAATTTAGGAAAAATTGTCACAATATGACATTTATTTTCTGATCACTGGCGATTACAAGTCTGAGCGAATTTATCGTTAACATTAACACAAATTGGCAAAATCATAAAAGCAACGCTCAGAGTTACAATTAGCCGTCATGAGCAAGCAAACAACTGTATATTTACTTTTAAATATCTCAGAATCAAAATGCAAGAAGTAATGACAGTTGGAACAATAAAAATACAAGTTATGATGACCTCAGACAAAGGTATCATAATACTGTGACTTTACAATTAAACAAGAAAATCATGGGCGCCAGAATGAACAATATATCATTCGAAAATAACTAGTTCTGGCAAATTATGCCGCTAGCTCAGGGGTTTTTACAATTACAAAGTGAGAACATGGACCTATCCTCTCAAAGTCGCTTACGGGTTCTGTTTCACGGAATGCACAATCACATGGCTTGGTCGTAATCAATTACCATTGTAGTTCTGCATCTGATGTCTGTGACGAGTGTAGCGGACCCACGATACGTGAGATTATCTCACAAGTCGGCTACAGGCATCTCTGGTCTGGCAATGCGCATCATCGCATTACCGGCTGTGTTGCGGTGATACGCTCGCTCCAGCAAGGCAAGCTGCAGTTAGCGAAAGAAGTCAACTTTCCAAGTCAACCTCAGACTTGTGCGATCGAAGTTAGAATGTCAGCTCCTCGCTCTTCGGTCCACGAGGAAATTTCTCGCTCCGCCCATTTGTAGTCTCGAAGCTCACATACAACAAAAATTCCCAGGATTTTGAGTTATACGCTCATTTTGATTGGACCTTCAGGTCGGCACCTAATGTCACGTGATATCCTCGATATGTGATTTGGCCAAAGAATCCAACAGAGGTCGGACATATTCGGCTAAGTTCGCCGGGGCGAGAGAACATTCGGGTTTCGGACGGCAGGCTTTTCCCGCTCGGTGAGTGACCCATCCCCAGGGAGCAGTGTGTGTGGTCCGGCAAAAACCCAAATCCGCGACGTCCCGTCGCCATGATCCGGAAAGACCAAGATTAGCTTCTAGCCTACATAGCTCAATAACTCTTTTAATATTCGCTTTGCTACGATACACTGTATAAGTTCACCATTTCATTACAGTCCTCACTTGGAATCTTGCGTACTTTATAAAATTACAACAAAAATCTATTCACGTGGTCGCCCAAGATTTATGTAAATTACTCTTATATTATTACATATATAATAAAAAATGCACCTTGTAACGTGGCGACAGCGCGGCTCGTTACAACAGGGAAACTTTTCTCTCCGTCAGATTAGTGAAACTTCGAATAAATAAACTGGTTTTACATTGCAATGAAGTCTTCACGTGTGTACCGCCGGGTTGTGTTTTGAAAACACGATATTTCAACGACTAGCTCCGTCGTCTTCCTCAGGTGCAAAAACATCTGTACTGGTCGGCTGACCGATGGATATACTCTACGATATTTTCGGTTATAAAATCACTAGCTTACCCGCGACTTCGTACGCGTGGATTTAGAATTTTATTGCTAGAATTGGATATACAAAACTAAAAATTACCTAAGATATGTCCCAAACAACACTCGGCAAAATTAGACGGTAACACCATCTATATACCATTTTACCGTCGAATCTGTCTCATGACTAAAACTGTTATTCATTTCGGAAAAAAATTTCCTATTTCGTTCCTAAAGATACAAAGTATTTCCTTGTCATCGGTACACACATATAGTCGGTAAAACGTAAAAAAAGACGGAGATTTACTTTCGCATATACAATGTTTAGATCACATAAAAAATTCCTGTGGAACCAGTATACCGTGAATAAAGTGAACGTTCAGGGCACTATTCTATCGCCAAAGATTTGCCAGAACATGGTATCCTTACTACAAAATTCTAGGCTTGGCTCAAACTATTTTGCTCCCAGTGGAGTTTGAACCCGAAGCCACACGGGAGCTTTCTTAAGAAGCAATCACGTTACCACTATGCTTCGCTACCATTGCTTTTGATGATTACGCATTACAAAGACATATAGATATTATGCTTTTGTCCTTCACAGTTCAGATAGTTTTAATAATTTAATGAAAATATGTTTTTATCAATAAAGAATATAGTATCCCATGTCCATCTTAATGCCAAATAGCATCTCCTTGTCAAATTTCATCACGATCGGAGTAGCCGTTTAGCCCAAGAAACGTAACAAATATAGTTACTTTCGCATTTATAGTATTAGTATAGATTACAAACTAATGAGGTTCACCACATAACGGAAAATTGTATTCATTAATTAATTTGAATTTTGCAAGGCTTGTATCTAACCAATATTCTGCTCGCTAAATTTTGTTCTTTAAAAAGAAGCTGATGTGTTAAACTACATAAAAGCCACACATAAATTAACCTACATAAATAACACATCTCCGATTTCCTGTAATGATGAAACCACGTTTCCTGTAATAATTACCCGGCTCCGCCCCCTCGAATTGCTAGTTAGGATATTTATTGGCATATCTGAAGTGTACCTATCAAATGACTGTCAGCTGTATATAGACTCCATGACGTAAAGAGCGAAACAAGCCCCAGCTGCGGACACAAACCTCCTGGCCGACTAATACCATCATGATTGCAGAAGCCTGCAAAGTCAAATGCGGCTGCCATATGGACAGTTATCAGACTAGAACTGACGGTTTGCCTAAGTTGGATCAGGTCATAAATAACACTCCACTATGGACAGTTACAGATACACTGTAAAAATACTCTAAGGCACTGACTTTCAATAGCTATGGCCCGAAAGTTCTGTTTTAGGAAAACCATAACAACTGATAGACGTATGAAGTAGAAAAATGGATTTTGCTCAATTTTGTAAGTTTGATTTACACCTACATACATATCATGTTAGCAGTGTCGCGCTACACAATTGCCTGAATACAAAATACCTTATTTAATGAATAGATACTTAAGTTCAGGATATTCTTAACAATTACATGTTTTAAGTAGTGAAGTAATTTTGTATTTGGTATCTAACAATGCAACAAGAGATTTTTTTTCCTAAGCCAGTATCACGGACATTTATAGAATTTTTGGGAAGAAAACGAATAAAACCAAAGAAAGCCCAATAAGAAAATCCCTCACCTGGGAAAATTTATCAGCATCGTGAGTCATCTTAAATACGTCTCATGAGAATAAGATTTCATCACAGGTTCCTCTCCCTCCCCTTTCCCGAATGCATAATTCACCAACCATAATCTATACTAAGAAAACACTATTATAAGGATATCTGTACAGATGGCATGAGCACAAATTACAATATGCTGAAAAAAATTCATAATATGGAAAGAAGATTTACAAGTATGAAGGGATCCCAATAACGCCAAAAAAAAAAAAAAGTCCAAAATCGTAACGTATACGACACTGTTAAACACTTACGACCACTATCGGTGACAATAAAATATAAAACAATAAATCGGAATATAGACACCACATTTTCCTTGTAACGGCATTTTGGAAGAGAAACTTGTTAGCGTTGCACGTTAGTTAGACGTTAAATGTGCAAGCGCCGCAACATTCTGCGGGGTGCAGTTTACGTTCTGCACAAGAGAACAAAAAGATCCTTTGACGCAAGCAGCTATACGAGGTTGCATTCAAGTTCTAAGGCCTCCGATTTTTTTCTCCGGACTGGAAAGAGATAGAAACATGCGCATTGTTTTAAAATGAGGCCGCGTTTATTGTCAATACGTCCCAGAGATGGCAGCACCGTACGGCAGATGGAATTTTACCGCCAGCGGCGAGAATGAGAACTGTTTTAGATACTTAAAATGGCGACGTTTTCCTTACTTGAACAGTGTGCAATCAATCGTTTTCTGAATTTGCGTGGTGTGAAACCAATTGAAATTCATCGACAGTTGAAGGAGACATGTGGTGATGGAGTTATGGATGTGTCGAAAGTGCGTTCGTGGGTGCGACAGTTTAATGAAGGCAGAACATCGTGTGACAACAAACCGAAACAACCTCGGGCTCGCACAAGCCGGTCTGACGACATGATCCAGAAAGTGGAGAGAATTGTTTTGGGGGATCGCCGAATGACTGTTGAACAGATCGCCTCCAGTGTTAGCATTTCAGTGGGTTCTGTGCACACAATCCTGCATGACGACCTGAAAATGCGAAAAGTGTCATCAAGGTGGGTGCCACGAATGCTGACGGACGACCACAAGGCTGCCCGTGTGGCATGTTGCCAAGCAATGTTGAAGAGCAACGACAGCATGAATGGGACTTTCTTTTCGTCGGTTGTGACAATGGATGAGACGTGGATACCATTTTTCAATCCAGAAACAAAGCATCAGTCAGCTCAATGGAAGCACACAGATTCACCGTAGAGATGGGCAGGTCCGAGATTTTAAAGGAGTCGGGTCCGGATGTACATCCAGCGCTGCGGACCTGCATCCAGGTTCCGTGTCCGGACCTGTATGGGTCCGGTTCTACAATCGGGCGGGCGGAGTGTATGGCGGAACTGGATCTGTTCGGACCTACATCCAGTTACGTGTCCGGCGGAGCTGTATGGGTCCGGTTCTACAATCGGGCGGGCGGAGTGTATGGCGGAACTGGATGTGTACGGACCTACATCCAGTAATACATGTCCGGCGGAGAACTGCAGTATGAGTTACATCGTGTTCATCCATTAATTAATGAAATGAAAGAATATTAATTCCGATAATTTTGTTTTATTTTTGTCTGAAACTCACAATTGCACATAATATTATAAAATCACAGCATAATCAGACTTGATAATGATAAAAGTAAAATTTCTGTGGGCTTCTATAAGAATAAAATGAAATCATTTCTTAATAATGTTTTAGTACTACTAAATTTTTTTTAAAAAAAATCGAAAGTCTTTGATAACTTTTTTTTTTTTTTTACTAAAAATGAAATTATTCAATATTCAACATTTTGAGATAATTATTGCCTTTCCACAATATACCAGCTTAAGAAACAGTTTATTATAAATGAACAAAAAACAAAATTTCAAGTATAACTTATTTTAAATCGTGAGCGAGAAATTACGTGAGATTTGTTCTTATATTATGTATAGTGTTTTGCTCTGTATACTATGTGAAACTGTTTTGATTGAGTGAATAAAACGTTGTCGTGAGTGCTAAATCGAGTGCGTTACAATGCATTTTAATCAAACAGTAATATTTATGTTTTGCCAGCTACCATAACGTGTTTTTGGTGCTTTCAAAATCTTTATTTTATTTTGTGCAATTTCAGAAACTTTTAATTTCTTTGTAATTTTATTTAATATTATTTCCAATTTAGTTGAAAGTATTTTTAAGCAAGATTTAATTCTTAGTAATAATAACCGATTGTTTGAGCCATTGTTAGACGTTCTAGAAACGGCTGGATGTGACGTTTTTTTTTCAATGTTGGATTATAAAATATTTCTGTAAAAGCTGCCAGCAGAGTCGCTCGCAATAATGCCACATAATCATTTATATATATTACTAGCTGTTACCAGCGACTTCGCACGCGTGGATTTAGAATTTGATTGCTAGAATTGGATATACAAAGCTGAAAATTATCTAAGATGTCCCAAACAACACTGAGTCGGCATAATATGACGGGAACGCCATTGATATACCATTCTCTCTTCGAACCTGTCTCATAACTAAAACTGTTATTCATATCGGAAACAAGTATCCTATTTCGTTCCTAAATATACAAAGCATTTCCTTGTCATCGGTATACACATATATTCGTCAAAACGTAAAAAAAAAGATGGAGACTCACGTTCGCATATACAATATTATTAGTTTAGATCACACAAAAACTACTTGTGGAACCAGTATACCGTGAATAATGTTAACGCTTTCTACCGCCAAAGATTTGGCAGAACATGGTATCCTTACTATAAAATCCTACTCGTGGCTCAAACTATGAAAAAAAATTAATAAAAATATTTGCACCCAATGGGATTCGAACCCGGAGCAACGCTGGAGGTTAAATAAGAAGCAACCTCGTTACCACTACACTACCCTAACATTGATGGAAACCATCGCGCATTACAAATAGAGATAGATATTATGCGTTTGTCTTTCACAGTTGAGATAGTTTCCGTAATTTAATGACAATATGTTCTTATCTATACATAATATAGTATCCCATCTCGATCCTAATGTCAAACAGCATCTTCCTGTCAAATTTCATCACGATCGGAGTATCCGTTTAGCCCAAGGAACGTAACAAACAGCCATACAGACAGAGTTACTTTCGCATTTATAATATTAGTATAGATATGTATAATGTTCCTTGGAAACTCTACGAACCGTGTTTCTGCAATAAAGAGATGTTAAATGTATTGTTTGATTTGTCCTTAAGCCATCAGAATTGAGAAAGTTAAAAATTCTAGAGACTTTGTGATCAAACTGAACGTTAAAAGTTTAATAATACTACAACGCATTAAAATTACAAGTTAAATTATAAGTCCATGCTTATTTAGCACGTAAAACACTCCTCACCTTAGAAGCACGAATCCGACCAATAAAAATGTACTACCGGGTTTTAGCTACCCATTGACTTTTAATAGTTATTGTAATTATCTACTAGTAGTCACACATTAAGAAATAGTTTTTCATTTATAATCTCATCTTTAAATAGAACTGTAATCCAATCGTACAGTAAATGACATTAAACTCTTCAGAACACAGATTTCAAATCGGAACTGTAATGAAAAATTGCGTTCCAGCTCCGCGTTGCAGGTCCGGCCGTGGTTCAACCTCCGGCCACGCGAGAACTGTGGCGCTGTTACAGGTCCGGCTGGAAGCAGATCCGACAAGCGCTCGGATGTACATCCATCCCTCGCGCAAGTGATACGGGTCCGCGGAACTGCATCCATCCGGACCTACCCATCTCTAATTCACGCCACCAAAAAAAATTCGGGTAACCGCCAGTGCTGAAAAAATGATGGTGTCCATGTTCTGGGACAGCGAGGGCGTAATCCTTACCCATTGCGTTCCAAAGGGCACTACGGTAACAGGTGCATCCTACGAAAATGTATTGAAGAACAAATTCCTTCCTGCACTGCAACAAAAACGTCCGGGAAAGGCTGCGCGTGTGCTGTTTCACCAAGACAACGCACCCGCGCATCGAGCTAACGTTAGGCAACAGTTTTTCGTGATAACAATTTTCAAGTGATTCCTCATGCTCCCCTACTCACCTGACCTGGCTCCTAGTGACTTTTGGCTTTTTCCAACAATGAAAGACACTCTCCGTGGCCGCACATTCACCAGCCGTGCTGCTATTGCCTCAGCGATTTTCCAGTGGTCGAAACAGACTCCTAAAGAAGCCTTCGCCGCTGCCATGGAATCATGGCGTCAGCGTTGTGAAAAATGTGTACGTCTGCAGGGCGATTACGTCGAGAAGTAACGCCAGTTTCATCGATTTCGGGTGAATAGTTAATTAGAAAAAAAATCGGAGGCCTTAGAACTTGAATGCATCTCGTATAACAACTTTATGGACATTGATGCCAACTATTTGTAGTTTTATAATGTCTAAAAAATTCCTAAATTGTGGTTAGGACCAATTTTTTTTGCCTATTTTATGTATTTTTCTTTAGAGTATATAAAAAAGTTTTAAAATCAGAAAACACAAATAATTTCTTAAGTATTTATTTGCAACAGTTCAAGCGGGGTCATTGTGGCTCTCTTCGCACAGAGACTGTAGCGAGACGTGTTCTCGCAAATCACCAGTATGAAGTGTCAACATTTTTCTTGGAGATTACTAACAACTCTACGTTACTCCGTTGAAAAGTCAATACTAAAAAAATTGAATACTAAATACAAACTTCAAAAAGTAAACTTACCAGGATCATGGGAAATTAGCACGAAAAGGTTTTTTTTTTTTTTAGCAAACTCGGATACATCTGTTATCAAGTTCGACAAATAGGCATGTGGCCTTACTGTCTCATTTGATTTGTCTTTGGTATCAGCAGTCTTTACTGTTTTATCTAATACAGTACCTCTTCTCGTAAATCCAATGCAATTATAGAGTATGTATGTACTTAAATTGTATTCACATTACAGCAGTATGCCAAACAGGCAAGAGGAACTAGTAACGTTGTTCGCCAGTCCGGATAATCCACAAATCACGTAACTTATTTTGGCCACCTATGAACATTTTTCAAATGATAAGGAAAATATAAAACACTGATAGTACATGAGATATGACAAAGTTGTAGACGATCCTGAACTTTACTGCGCCCTGTACGGTTGTAAATCAGATTTTGACGTGCATTCTGCCAATTTTTTTTTTTTTCCAGACTCGTCTATGTCGAGGTAATTAGACACGAGAAACGGAAGGAACCATCCTGGCATTTGCCTGGAGTGATTTGGGGAAACCCTACTCTGGATGGACGGACAGGGATTAGAACTCCCGTCCTCCCGAATGCGAGGCAGAGCGTTACCGCTCATCCACCACGTTTGGTGTCCTAAGAAGTTCCAGTTAGCTAAGTGAAAAGGAGTATTCTCTTACAAATACATGAATTTGTGGGATAAGCTAACAGAGATCACACACTATTCCAAACTACACTTTTACTACTCGTAGGAGTTTGGAATTTCAAACGCTGATTTCAAACGCGCGACAAGTGTGACCGGTTTTTCTAGATATAAACCTCGGGTAAATTTACTAGTCTATAAATGAACAGCGATGTGCGGTTACTTGCGGATCTGTTGGAAAAAATTAGGACTGTATGTACAGAGAGACAGATCCTGAATCCACCCCACTATTTCACAGCTCAGGACTTTCGTGGCAAAGCAGGATCACGCGTGTCAAGCTGGATCTTCAGCCATGACATGCTTCTCTTTTTCAAACGTGCAATTCGTGGAGATATTTGCCAATGTGTTGATAGATATGCCTTGTCAAATGTCTAGTATATGGCGAAGTACAAGCACTAAGCGTTTGTAAACGATTGATTTAAACAATTTGCATGACTGGTCCAGATCATGGGGTAGAAAAGTCCAGATGTTTAGCGTGAATCTTTATTTTATTGATACAGTGATAATCCACAATAATTATCATAGTGGTGCAGAAGTCCATCCAAGGTTGTGTACACTATCTCCTGTACAGTGACAAGAGATATGTTTGTAGTATTGTATGTATTTTGCTGAATTGGGAGTATAAGAAGGAAAAGAGCGTCTTTAAAGCCAAAATTATTTGTATTCCATAATTGCATGAAAGTTATATAAAATTAGTAGAGATAAGCGTATTTTATAGAAAGTAGAGGTCGTGTTATCGTTTATTGCCAATATACTTTTGTGCACAAGTTTCTAGCAAGGACCAATACATCTTACACAACAAGAATACCGTATAGTATAATGAATTCCAATATCAATGATACATCTTACACAACAAGAACTGAAGTCAATTCAGACCTTCATTCTTTATTTCTGTCCATATTTCGAATTAAGTTTGTAGTATAATGAGTTTCATATAAAAAAATAAAAAAAGACTGATGATTACTCTGAGAAGTTCGTTTTCATGGGAACAAGTGTAACAAACTAAGAGCGAAGGAGATATATCTTTAAATGAGCAATTTTTGTATATAAATATATATATATATATGCAATCTCAGAAAACGGCTGTAACGATTTCGATGAAATTTCATATTTCGATACCTAAATAATTGTCTTCCCTGCAAAAACACAATTTTACAAAATACAATTTTTGTTCTTGCAGCACTCGCCTTCACTGCCTTATTGTAACAGGTATGATGCGAGGTTTTGCTGGTAGAATGTTGCATATCTTCTCGAATGGTATGTCTTTCGTATAGGCGTTTTTTGTTTTATTATTGAAAAATCTTCTGTGGTCGGTTATGTGGTCCAACATCCATCGAATAATTGCCAAGCACGTTAACCAATGGATTTTTAGATACATGACATTGTTTCTAGAACTTTTTCGCAAGCTCGCGGAACCGATCTTTCAACATTTGGAGCTTCATGAAGGGCAGAGGTAGGAAAAATGTGTGTCAAGATGTAAGGCTCTCTTCAGAGCTCTGTTTTGAAACAGTTTGCGGCGATGATATGACTGGACAGGCGTACTCTAGTATTGGCCTCACCAATGAACAGTAAAGACGCACACCCAGAGATGCTGCGAGATTGCTGTCCCTGTTCAAAATTGGATAGAGGGCTTGTAGTCTGGCACTAGCTCTTTTCCGAACATCTATGTGTGCAAGCCACGTGAGTCTACTGTCAAGTGTCACACCAAATAGCGGACTGTTCGGCCCATGGAATGTTTTTTCCCGTTTAAACTGAAGCTGAAGGTCAGGCTGAATTCGCTGACGAGGTCCCAATCTTCTGTTGAGCATAATTGCTAGATTTTGGCGGGGTTGATTTCAATCCGCAACCCGCCTCATCCAAGCTACTGTTTTGTTCCTGGTATCTCGAAAACAGCACTAACGCCATCTCGCAGACGATTCATGTACCAGGAAGCCTACTAATATTTTCTCTTTGGTTTCAAGGAACTCATATTTAAACGAACAATTCATGTACACTAACTGACCCATTCGAATATTTCGTACAATATCATGATCAATCACCGAATGGCAATATAATAATGAGGAAATAAATAAATAAAAGTATTTATTAATGAAAAGGTAGTTTATTTTGAAGAATAATAATAAATATCAATTTCACTGTAAAAAAGTCGTTACCATTAAATACTAAAAAAAAAAAAAAATAACTAAATATTTAACTGTAAAGCATTTCAAAAGTAAATAAATATTTAAAAATATTTGTCAGAAGTCATTTTCTCAATCTTCTTTACTTTACTTAACTTCTCCGAAAACAATATTAGCAGTTGTAATGTGATCATCGTTGATTTTATGATCGTATGTATATCGAACACAAAAATAAATATTAATGAATCTACAAATTCGTGAGCCTACACGAAAAAAAAAAGTTTATGATATATATAATGCTGCGTTTTGAAGCGTGTAACCTTGTTCTTTTTTTAATGGTTAAATTGTTTTCTTATCATTCAGAAAGGGCAGGGTTGGTGGTGTGAGGTTAATGCGAGGTAAGAGCATAGTTTTATCGCAGTGAATTAATTTATCACTGATGATGTACTCATCTAAGAGAATTACAACTAATCTTGCACCATTAATTAATCCCTGATTAGCATTAATATTTCTATTTAATATAATAATAGCAGTTTTCTTTAAAAGCAATTTAGTGAGGGTGGTAAACCAGACGATCTCGGAAATTGCTCTAGTGATTTGGATGAAATTTTATACGTAGATAGCGATTTTCCTTTTCAAGTTTGTAATACGAATTTATAAAAATCAATTCTTGATTTTGGTATCTCGGAAACGGCTCTAACCTCATCTCGTAGGATTCAGGTATCAATAATCTTACTGATGTTAGTTAAACTTAGGGAACTGTGCACTTAAAAATGCCTATGAAGCCTTCAAAAAAAAAAAAAAAAAAACCTTTAACTTTAATCAAACTTTACTCAAAATCTTGCATATTGAACAGAAATCGAAATATGCCGAGTGAAGATCGGTCACCCAGGTACTAACGTTAACGTGTGTATGAGTCGATGCTAGTCAACCAGTCATTGCTAAAAAAAAAGTACCTTATATCTTCAGATACCTAACATTTGAATGCAGGTTGAATAAATGACAAAGAACGATATGAAAATTTGTTATTATTCAAATATAAAATATTAAGTTAATAAATTTGGAGATTCAAGTTATAAACGAATTAAATCGGGAACAGTATGCCTGTCTACCGAAAACAAAGCTATAAAGAAATACGAAGTAAGGCACAAATACAGTAATACAAGTTTTACTGTTAAGAAGGTTTACTCTCTTAATAATCAAATAATATGACATATTTTAGTAATTGTACTTACACATAATCTTATATCTTTAAACGAGCAATTGTTGCATATATATATTTTGGATCTCGGAAATGCCTCTTAACGATTTGGATGAATTTAAAATTTAGATAACGTTTTGTTTATTAAGCTTGTCCGAGTTTTTAATAAACTTCATTGTTTCTTATCGTCTGCCAAAAAATTCTTAGGTTATGGTTTAACCTAGTTCTTATAACTGATACAGATAAAATAGCGTAAATATTGAATACCCTTCTCCTTACATGAATTTCTGCATCTAGTTGTAAATAAACAAAAAGCAACATGAAGGAACGAATGTAATATGGTGGCTGTTTGTTGGCGAGTGAAGGCTGGCTCGTGACCGTTCTCTACCCAATAGCTATAGACTATGTACGCAGTCTCCAGATTAGCATTTTATATAAGAGGCTAATGAATGTTACTTCTTGTGCGTATTATTTTCTTATCATTTGGAAAGACACGGTTGATCAGAAGATGTTAGGTTACTGTGAAGTATGAACATAATTTTATCGGGGTAAATGAATTTAACAATGATGATGTTCTCATCTAAGTGAATTACCACAAATCTTGCACCATTAATTAATCCTTGATTAGAATTAAGGTTGTACTTAACACAATAATAGCAGTTTTCTTTAAAAGCAATTTATGAGGTGGTAAACCAGACGATCTCGGAAATGACTATCGATTTGGATGAAATTTCATAAATAGACTGTTTTGCTTTTCAAGTTTGTAATATGAATTTACAAAAAAAGGGGGGGGATCAACTCTCGTATTTGGTTTCTCAGAAACGGCTCTAACCTCATCTCGTAGAATTTTCAAGTACCAGTAAGCCTACTGGATTAGTTAAGCTTCCCTTTGGTTAGAACAAGGAACTGTACACACCAAAATACCTAGGAAGTTTTCAAGCTTTTTACTTTAAGCAAACTTTACTCAAAATCTTGTATATTGAACAGAAATCGAAAGAAGCCGAGCGAGCGAAGATCGGTCATCCAGGTACTTGTATTTAAATGTGAGAGGTATTATATGCATGAGTGTTAAAGATGTGTGTTTGAAAAACGATAATATTTTCAGGGAGGTACTCAAGTACAAGGGCATTAAGTTGAGGTAATTAATGTCAGTAGTTGTATCCAAGTCGCATTTTTCGTATTTTGGTCTAATCTTTGTCGCCAGTAATTTTTCCCCCACATTAAGAGGTATGAGGCGTGATACTAAAATTACTAGAAAGTTCGGTACCTATTTTGCAGTATATGTATGATGAGATAAATTCACCTTAGCAGATCAATTAGTAAAGTTTGAGTATGAGAGCAGTGTTATAAGTTACGTGTGACAAACTGTTTTGCAGTGTGTGTACGGAACACACATGAAAAGATGACAGGACTTTGTAAACAAATTGCACTAACTTCGAGGGTTTGCAAATCGTAACGGAAGGAATAATATTATACAATATACTATATTAAATGGAGTGAAAAGTACGATTCTGGGTATTTTCACAAGAACAGACTGCCGTGTTAGCTGGAGACTTTTTGCCTGAAGTTCTCTTTCTGATGGTTGAACTGGGTTGCAATGAAAATCTGGAAAGAAGCCTGTCGCGGGGACAAAAAGCACAGTTATCTGTTGGATTAAGAACAGGGACTGGAGGTGCGTTGAGAGATTTAGCGCTTTGGCAATGATGAATACTGAGAATCGTGCCAAGGTGCATATATACTAGACCAACGAACGACAGCCAATGTATAGGCGGGGATCCACCAAACGCGCAAAACATTTTCAAACATTTGAAATGTTTGCGAACTCAGAATTTGTTTGGTGGAGACGAGAATAGTGCGCACGAACAAATATTTTGCGGTTGTTTGCAAATGTTTCGGAATTCGTTGTTCGTGCGCGTTCAGTGGAGATAGGTTCAACAACAGGGGAACGTGTTCTCTATTATTACGTTGTTTCAAATTATGTAGGGAAATAGTAATATTTATCTTATTAAACTCCTATCATCTGTTCTTAAGTTATAAAGCAGTCGCGTGAAATTTCGTTTTTTTTTTTTTTTTTTAAATGCTATATCCAAAATTTAGGTTTCCTCTTTCTTTTTTACTAACGTCCTTTCTTCACTTAAAGCAGACATAATTACACAAGATGCAGCACTAACAATAAGTTTTCCTTTCGGAGCCATTTGGAAACTGCAGGTAGAAATTCGAACGACGACAAATGTTCGCACACGAACTGTTCTTTGCGAATAGACAATCTACGGCATCCCAGAATAGAATCAGAGTCCATTGTCCTGATTGTTAACAGAAAGTTTATGGAAACTAGAATTTTTCTAACTTCCTTGTTTCACCACTTCTTAAAGTCCCTAGCCCATCACGGAGCTCTTCTCGCCTCAACTGCCTGCTTAAAAACTGTTCCCCTGGTTGGCTTTTTATAGCTTTGGCTAATCTTTAACCGACTCGTCATAGAACATTGGTGTATTCCCGCAGGGAAATACTATTCTCTGGTGGATTACCAAAATCCCACATTCTCGTGGTACACTAATTTTATTCAGATTTTCCCGAAGTTATAATACGACAGAGTTTAATTTATTTAGAATTTTTTAAGTCGTGACATATTTTATCATACATTTCCTCATTTAAGAGTTAGTAATTTTTAAAAGTTAAAAATGACGATGTCAAAGCCTTGATACTAAAATTCCATTTTTATCACTTTAAATCTGGAATTACTGCTAAAGTTATATAATTATTAAATTAATTTTTCTCTATCATTGAAACCTACTTTTATCTACCTAGCTCTGTATTACTACGTGTGTGATTGAAGTATTGTTTTTCTGGCTACAATTTTAGTACAGTTTGTGGGATTTATTTTTAGTATCTTTCGTTTTCACAGACTTTATATTACTGGGATCATTATTTCAGCCAAACGTCAACTGTGTCAGCCGTTAAAACATTGATTTGCATCATGGATAACAAAAAATAAAGATGTAAGAACCAGTGAAGATTTTGAATCAAGTTTATATTGCGATGCATAACGATAAAGGGAATGTATTAATTCACATGTGATTGCAGCTTTGATTATTCTAGAAGCAATATTAGCGGAGTCTGTGGTTAGGCTGAAATGAACCTGGACCCAGCTGACAACTGTTTTCCTACAGCACAAGGGCACAAAGGACGAGGAATTAAATTGAGCTTTATTTTATAACAATTCTATTTAGTTATGCAACTAAAAAAAAAAAAAAAATTGCCAGAACACGCCATTTAACCCGTCATCTTTGACGGATTTTGGGGCCAGTATTTTTATAAGAATTTTAAGTCTAACTGCTGAATTCATGTTATAATAGATCTCAAATACCAAACATTATGTATAGTTTGATTATTATGTACGTTAAACCCACAGGCCTTATTATCCTACTGACAAGGCTTTTAGAAATGTCAATTTGGTTTTTATTTAGTCACCATTTTTCATTTATATTTTATAGAAACTGTACTTAGAATGATTTTTATTTAAACCTATTGACTGAATTGAATATTTTATTTTAAATATCTATTGGCTAGGCCTGATTACCCGCAGGTAACTACCATTTACTAACACATCACCTAGGCAAGCGATTTTGTCATTCCATCTTGTGTATCACTACCGTTCCTGAGAAACGGCATGAAAATATTACCATCAGCGTAGGATACCAGTAGTACGGTTAAAATTTTTGACACTGAAAATATCCTACTAGATAAGTGTACGGTGAAGCTGGAACCAAGTTCGGCAAATTTTTCACTCTGTCGATTACGGCCGATATCGGTCAACAAAATTAAGCAATAGATTTCGGTGGAAGTGGTTACACTATGACCGACCTACTCAAACTCCGCAAAACTCTACAGACTAATCATCGATAAAATAATTTAATTTTATTCAGCCGAACGCACTTGTCTCGCATCTGTGAATTCATATTTATCTACATGGCGGCATCGAAATGAGGAAATCTCCGATACATAAGTTTAACAGTCGCATCAGTACAAACGTATTTTACCAATAACTCTAATGATCTGTTTTGATATTTCAATAAATTACATTACCTCATAAAAATGTTTTTTTCTCCCAGATCACAACTAATCATAATTTTCGATTGCAGTCGAAAACAGACTAGACTATACTGATGACAAATACAGGTAAATATTTAAAAATACGTGATTAAGAAATTAAAATATAATTCAAATGAACCGAGTAACTACCATAACCTTTGGAGAAATACACTGTGAACGGAGAATTTTGCGTGGAACAAGTCATTTGCACCTGTACTAACAAAAAGCGACATGGGTACCTACTTCAATGTCACTGTATGCCTTTCTTCTGGAGAAATTTCCTGAGATAGATATATATATAATTGGCTGTTCCAATAGTTTGGAAAACAATGTATGAAATTCTACCACAACATCTCTCGCTGAACAAATGTCGTTAACCCATTCACTTTTTCCAGTACCAAACAGTCAAGAGCGAGTTCTCACACAAGGTCCGAAGAACGTTAATTCCGTCCGCCTTGTAACGTGATATATTGGAAACTGAAGAAAAATCGGTTGAAGTCTGGGCCAGTGTAACCACCTCAGTCGGCAAGTGGAAAATCGACCGAAGACGGTTCCAGTGGAAAAGTAAGCTTAAATAGGAGGGCCCGTCATTGAATCTTCCTCGTGTCCGACAAGCCACGCACTCCCCTCCTTTCCTAGCAGTATTTAAAATCAATTTAAAATGCCGCCGTCCATTTATTAAAACAACGATTCTCTTCAAAAACTGTCAAACATTTCCAAATATGACTAGTCGATAAATGTATTTGGTCTGTAAGAACTCTATAAAGATGAGCACAAGGCTGTTGCGTTCCCACACAAATTTTTTAAAAGGATCTTTATGACAACGTTAATATTAATTTAACACTACTAACTGATGCTATAATTAATAGGCAAATAAAATGTTCTGATTATAGTTTAATATTCAGCGAGCCTTTTATATCATTTCAACAAGGTGTGTCGAACGAAGGAATTGATCGCTCTTGCTAAGCTACTAATACTGAAAACATGGTGAAAACAGGGATCATCAATTATGGTAAGGATGTAGAAATGAAAGGACGAAGTGCTGTTGTATGCCATCTGTACTGAAATGTGTGGGATCCGTGTGGTAAACAACTATTTAATAACAGACTGCGTTTTGTGATCGACTGTTAGGGAGTGTGCACAAACCACGTAGCTCCATTTTGGCCTCCTGTGAACCCCCCTCTCCCCCCCCCCCCCCCACGTAGCACTACGTGGCTTTTGACTCTACCCCCCCCCCACGTAGCTTTTTTCCTTTTTGATTCCAGAAGACATTTTGTACTGTTTTCTCTTGTCAGACTATTGTAAATTACATACGGAGATATTAACTGAGGGAAATAAGTATTCATATGCTGTTGTGAGTTCTGTTCCTCATTTTAACTGTGAAAAATGTTATGAAAGGAAAGCTGCGTGGTCTGGCTCGGAACCTCCCCTCCCCCCACGTAGCCCAGCGTAGCCTTCTACCCAACCCCCCCCCCCCTGGGCCGAGCCACGTAGTTTGTGCACGGTCCCTTACTATCGTATCAAAATTATAAGTTCATACAAAACAATTGATGCACGCAAATAGCACGGATACCATTGCGAGATGTCTTATCCCAAGTGAAAAGATCAAGTGTCTATAAGACGCAAATATTAACTACGCATTACTCATAGCAGTGACGTCGAGTGAACAACAGTTTGAGCGGTGCTTAGTACCGATGATGAAAGTGGAACGCCACCCGGAAACCAACGAAGCGCACCGACCTTCACGCTATGCACGCTCCTGAAACGCAGTTGCGTGACAGCAACCTTGAAAAGAATCTCACGTAATAGTTCGTGAGGGGGGAGTCTGCTGGCTCGGGAGTAACGTGTCAAACTGCTGACAGGTTCCCAAGTCCAAACAACGATCCTCGCAATCATTCGCGCACGAACTGCGCCGTGAACGGTTTATGGTCCGTATTACATGTCTTTTCAAAAAATGATTTAGCTACAACAGAGATAAAATGCACGGCGACTTTAAACTACAACAAATAATTGTCTTCATATAATATTAGATAACGCCATGCCGCTCTCCACAACTTCGGCAAATAAAATCATGTATGTGATGTCCTGCAAAAAGAAAGAACTGACTGCAAGTGTAAGTTTCAAGGACGAAACAAAATAAAGCCTTGTTTCAGCAAAACGTTCAATTCATTTAATCATCTCTCCCAGGGGAAGAGGAGGAGTGGGAAGATAGATATTGGTGAAAAAATTATAAGAATGGTGCCTGGAAGGGGAAATATGACCGCAACCACAACCTGGCACTAGTTATGCATAAGGATGTGGGAAAATATTCTTTCTTAGGTAGGTAAGCCAGGAATTGAATAAGTTACCACAAGGGAAGAAATGAATCATCAAAACGCCGAAAGAATTTAAAATTAAAATACGTAAAGGGTAAAAGTAGGCGGGTATAAAAAGGGGGAAAATGGATGTGTAGGGATGTGACATTACGACAAATTGGGGCATAAAGCATATTGTTCTAAGAGACTATTCCCATTGCAAGATGCATACCTACCTGAAATTGATGAGGGATCGTTTTAAAGATTATGGTCTCCTGTTTGGTATAATCATAAATTACGAAAGGAATTTTTCAGGATTCGATCTTTAAAGGATCACGAGCAAGTTATCTACCTTCGTACCAAACTAAAAATATGAATGAGCTATCATTTTAATGATTAATGTATCCGTTCCTGTATCAAACTAAATAGTAAAAGTATTAACTATCAATGTCAAGCGTATGAAACAATTCAGAACCAAGCTTCGCCGGCGGAGCTAAGTATTGATCGGGTTAGCGGTAGATATCAGCACCACATATCACAGAGATATCGATGAAGGACTAAACACATTACCGCTAGATAGCAACAGCCCATATTACGGATATTTCAAGAAACTGTATCGCTGGCATCGACAACGACTGATCGCGTTATTGCTATATAACACCACCATAAATCACAGAGACAGCATAAACAGTATTTTTTGTACAATAAGTAGCTTCTGGTATTTTTTTCTGTTAATGAAACATTTGTATTATGCTATACAACTCTTATGTAAACATTTTACTCGCGAAATTTTTGCACAGGCTACGATCGCATTATCATTAGATAGCAGTATCAGAGATATTAATATACTGTGTGTGTTTTGTTCAGCTTAGTTGTATTCTGGTGAGGTCTATGACAGTTCGGCTTCCGGGAAGGGACAGCTTCAGGTGTTTAACGTCAAAAAAAGAGGGCTGCAGGATACCATACATCAATCGAAATCAGAAAGATTTTGCTAAAAATGACCCGGTTTTTATTTCAAAACGCCTTCGCAACCACGTTGGCATTTTATTTGTGAAATTTTTCGCAAGGGTTATGCAGTTCAAACTTTTGGGGGTTTGCGGCTGCCAATAATTACTGCTTCAAATTTAAAATGGTGTCAGATTAAGATGTATCCAGATTAATGTTATCAGAGTGCAGTGGGATTGGAATGATGTAATGAAATTTACGTACCACAGTGCATTAAAGAAAATTCTTTCCATTTTACTGAAGAATTATTTGCCAACCTGAATTCAAATATCAGTACTTGCAAAGTTTACTCCCTCATGCAAAATATTTAAAAAATCATGCGAAAACCGTGAAAGTTAAAATTTTCACTGCAGAATTAATTCATAAGTGACAACAAACTATTATTGTCTTTATAGGAGGCAAAACAATGTCGAATAATGTTATTTACTCCCGATTTTTAAAATTTTGGTTTTTCGTGTCACCATAAAGGAGAAAACATTGCATACATGAAGCCAGAGTCTACAGTCGGTGATATCTTTAACGATAATCGGCACAACAAAGTTAGTTTACCACGTTAGATGTCTGAGCCGCTGTTACTAAAGCGTGATGTGAAAGTTTTTCTGCGCAGATTACGTTGGCGTGTAACAAAAGAATTTCTGTTTCCACTCCGCAGTCCTAACAACGGGCATGTGAACAGAGGCTGTGGCCTACGTTGTGACAAAACTTACCCATGACTACTGGTTCCATCTCTTGGCTACCGCCGCCGCTTGCCAACGCACTGGTTGGCAAGTCCACTAATGCAAAGCTAGCAAGCCTGACGCGTTGTATTTTTGGATACTAAACTTTGCCAGGGTTTCGTTTTATTCTGTGTAGCTGAATCTCGTTTCCTGTATGCCGGGACGGCGTAGCTAACGAACCACACGATAGTCCCGTATTTTTACGATTCTAAAGTGTGAATGTAATTCTGACCATAAATGAAAGAAACGAGCTGTTTTCATTTTTATTAAATTTGCTTGCTATTCCCCCCCCCCCCCCCACAGATCATCCTGACACTTCAAATAAACATGTGCATATAATCATGCCTTAATTATAGTTAAGTTATTTTAATCTTTAGTAAAATATTCAGAATTATTAACCTTGAGATTAAAAACTTAAATGTCATGGATGGCATCAGTTTATTTAAAAGTTTCCTTGAAGCACCTTTTCTACAATAGAGAAATGAAGTATTTTTTGAATAATGATATTTTATCATTTATTATATGAAGGTTAATAGACCAAGACAAGGCACTGAAGTGGAATGGAAATAATGAGTATATCACATACAAAGATCTGTTTCAGTACACATAGTAGGTGAAATGTTATTTTAAGAATTATAATTGTAACTACATCCAAAGTGAGAGCTATCTGAAGAGGAGACCAGCAGTAATAAAAGGAGTAGTCCTCAAAAAGAGAAACATTGTGGTATCAATTACTAACTTATGACCTGGAAATTTAATAACTGAAAATATAAGAGCATAAGTTGAAACTTGGGAATATCAGAAAAAACTTAAAATCAAGCAATCAAAATGTGTTGCTAAAAACAGTGGTTTCCAGTGGGACAGTGTTTCTGGTCAGAGTCCATTTTAGGGGGCATTGAGGACCAACTGCTTTCCAGTATTGTACCAGACTTGAAAGTGGCATCAAAGAAGTTTTTAAATGCATTCCCATGACCATATGTAACCAAAGAGGATTTAGTCCAAATATTGAAAAATTGTTATTACACTGAGCTCAGGTCTCTTAAAAAATACAAATAATGAGAACACAGTTCTCATTAGTGTAGATACCCAGTCATCAAATATAGTGGACAGCCGTAACCGAAAATCATCTGTGCAACTAATATCACATTGATAAAATATAGAATCTAATTGTAATTTCCACCTAACTCATCTTATTATGCTAATTTATATCAGTTCAACAACCTTGCGAATTAATACATAAAATGAATCACAGACAAATTTTACATTTAATTTGGTGTAAGGAATATAGAGATCAAAATATGTAATCTTTCATACTGGCAATATTTCCACCACTTTTGAAGTATATATCTGAAAGACTAAAATACTTTTCTTAGAAGGAGGGCATTTAAAAATAATGTGAAAATTATTAGAAATGGATTTCACTTCTGGTTTTTAACAGAACTGGTCAATTTCTTTACTAAACAAAATTTTCTTGAGGGGGACTAAGTAAGTTTAAGAGAAGAAAAATAACTTATTTGTCAGATATAAGCAAATTTATTAATTTCAGAGGAAGACCATCACTTACCAAAAGAGGAGACAGAGGAATCAACCCCCCCCCCCCCACGCGCGCACAGAGAGAGAGAGGTGTGTTGACATTACTATATTACAATTTCTGCAATGGTAAGTGATGTTTTTCATGTCCATCAACTGTATTATTCCGCCAATGGGCCTCTTTTATTTCCTACATAGTAAGACTAATTCATTTTGCAGCAGAAAGTGCAAACATCAATGTATTAGTACAGATATATATAATCTTAGAGTGGGTGAAGGGAGAAAATTAGCATTGGTATTAATCAGAGGGTCTCCTGCTAGAACACTTTAATTATTTTACTTATAAATTCCCATACACCACTGTATGTAATAGCAATATTGCATACTCAAAGGCCTTGGCTGATGTTTGCTATAGTGTGATAAAACAAAATCTAAACTTTAAAACTTTATTAAAAGATAAAAAAAAGGAAATGGGCAAGTAGATTCACAAATACAAGAAGTAATCAAAAAATAAATAGCATGCAAAAACAAATTTTTGGAAAGACAACACTTCTTTGATGAATTTATATGGCAACACTGAAGTACAATCTTAATATATCGGTTATCAGTAACCAACAGTTCACGCTTGGTAATCATAGCTTAGGTTGAGGCATCAAAACAATCTGTGTTGTGATTTGATTTTATAGTTGAAGTGTTCAATCACAGAAACATAAGTTAAGTTTATGGGAAAGATGTCATTAAAGACAAGTTGTTACCAGGAAGTGGTGCAAAACAACACACCACTTCATCAAATGTCACTAAGGACATTCTCAACAAATTTAAGTGGGAAGTACAGCAATGCTCCCCCTACAGCCCTGATCTGTTCCCACGTAACTGTCACACATAACCTAGTGTTGCCCCTCACATGATGAAGTGAAATAAGTAGTTCTTGCTGGTACTCTCAAGTTTTTAGAATTTTTTTCTTTTTTGGAAACGAGCATTCTTAAACTTTTACATAAAGGTGTAATAACTAGTGAGACTATAGAAAAACTGATTTTTGAACTCAGTTTTCAACAACCTCCACCCCCCCCCCCTCCCCACACACAGGTTTTTGATTGCTTCTCTTATTAGTTGTTATTACAACAGTGTATTTTGACTTATTAGCAAGTACATACATTTGCCACTTAATAGTTTTCCATTGTATAAAAAGCTACCAATGGTTATTTGAATTGCTTCTTGAAACATAAGTTTTAATGTTGTAGTCTTACTGAAGGTAGAGGGTTCGGTTCAAGAAGGGATGGGGAAATCTCACTAAAAATGTGTCTGCTCACTACCAATTATAATCTTAGGTGAAAAAGCACAACTGGAAGCTGTGGTTCCTAAAAAAAAACATCTGATAAAACTGACATGAAAGAACCATTTGTAACACATATTTAAATAATATTTATCCACTACGAGTTAATGATCCAAAATTATAACTGTCATTTAAGTAACTTAATGTCGTCACAAATGTACGAGTTAATTCAAATGCAAATTTAGATTTTTTTATGGCTTGTGTCAACAACAGACAATACTAACACTAGTTTACTGGAAATTACCTATGTAAGAGTTATAACTGCAACTTTGGTGAGATAGTCTGAAGGTGCAATTGCTGTAACATTAGGAAATTTTTCTTAACACTCTTACCAGAGCCGGATTAAAACAACACAGGGCCCCTATAGCAAATACGAAGAAGCCCTAGGGTTTCACCGTCTGGGACATTGGTAACGGTTAAAAAAAAAAAAGGTCACCCATTTAGCCTGCATTGACTCTTAGCATTTAAATAGAAGAATGAAATTAGGACATGATGACTTTTTCCTTTCGAGAATTCGTGTCCTTCGCTGAAATTTTCCAATAGTACAATATATACTAGGACCGAACTACCTACTCCCAACCCCACCCCATTTTTTCCTCTTCAGTCCAGGAATATCAGACCCAAAATGCAAAACTGTTTGTTTATACAAGACCACAAACCAAAAGGTACTGGATGCTGATTCAAGAAAGGAATCAATAAGAAAGAAAAGAACAAAATGAACTGAACATCCATAATTTTAATTATTAACTCTTGTTCATGAAGAAAGTAAAGTATTTAATGCAGGCTAGTTCCACATTCTTGTTCAACAACATTGTTGTGTCGTTAGATGAAGGACCAATGGCACAAAAGGGGTAATGGGGAGAGAGGAGAGAGGAGAGAGAAGTGAGCATGTGAACATGCGTGCATGTCTGGGAGAAATCGCATTATCTGGGACAGAGTGTGTGGGATGTTTGGTGGCAAAGAATTACTGATATTAAAAGCAGTGTACTTTTTTCAATTATCATAGTGACTTACATTATTATATAAGCATATATTTAAGTTAGTCAAAAATCTTGTTGCAATTATGCATCAGAAATATAAAATACTGGAAACCCAAATGCTGATAATCAAATTGAAATTAGAACAGAAAGGAACTATCACCATACATGCAGACAGAACAGTAATTTTTAATACACTTTTAGAATCAATTTTGAAAGTAAACTCTTCGCTCATGTTATTTATAAATCAGATAAGGTAACAACTAATTGCAAGGTAGAGATGTAATGGGAGAAAATGTGATGGAAACTGGGAATTAAAACTGGAATAAAATAAAAGTCAAATGACATTAAAAAATCTCATTTACACAGATGACTTAAAGACTGAGGGAGTTGGAGAAGAATCAGTGTCTTTATTTGGCGAGGGAGGAATCAGGAAAGTTCCGAAACAGATAATCACTTCAGATTAAAACAGGTAAGATGCCTCTTATTCAGTATACACAAGCAGGTCAATCCACACCGCTTTGATCTTTGGTAGCATAAAGCGTTATGGTAGTGTTGAGGTCTTTAGTGGTGATTAAGAATCGAGGACAAGAGTCAGGAAGATATGGCCATGGCCTTTTGAAGGATCAATCCCGGAAATCAATGATTTGATACTAGAGTCAAACTTCGATCACATTTCTCTAGTTATAGTTAAGAATTACTCAACCAGTTTGATCAAGGGGAGAGGAAGAATAAATTTATTATGTTAAGAATGGTCATCTCCAACCTTCATTATATGACAAGTTGGGCATGAGACATTTGAGGAGATAGTGGGAAAGCAAATATTTGGATACATGAAGATACACATGTAAAGCTGAGGTCAATAGTGGGAATTATTGCCAAGATGGGGATTCAGAAACTGAAGTTGAGGAATTAGATGAATGGAGGCAGAAACAGAAATGTAAGTTTAACATCTGCATAGGTTGGAACTTTGGGCAGATACTAGAGGAAAAAATTAAATAATAGAATTGGCAATTTCAAACAGGGGTATAAATGGAAAATAACACTGGAACTGCAGCAAAAGGAGCACTGGAAGCTCTTCCATTGATAAACAGGGTAGTCAGAATAGAACATACTTCACATTAGGTACTTCATAAACCATATAAGAATTTAGAATTACTTCATATACCATGTAGGCCCTACATTAAGGGAAAATACAATGTTTTCCCGAATGATTTTTTCCCCTTTCATTAGTTCCATGACTTGAATTAATCCAAATATGCAGAGGTGCCACTTTTTGACATGTGAAGAAAGTCATTCAATTTTCACAATTTCCAACCTATGATTCTCTTGAATCAATAGATGTTGACATAAAAATAAATATTAAATGTCATATTTAATTACCAATTTTTTCTTCCCCACCTCAACTCTACCTGTAACAAATTATTTGAAAATTAGAAATGTGTATCCTGCCTTTCCAAAACCCGCCAGTTCTATTGATTTTTGAAGCAACAAGTAACAAGAGGCAATACACTCCTAAAGTTCACTGAGCACTTGTATTATAGAAAAATGTGCTTCGGGGGCCAAAAACTTGTGTAATATGATTGTACAAGCAGTACTTGCAACTCAAAATAATAGATTTTAGATCAAAAACTTAAGAAAATGAAAGGGTGGAAAAACAATTTAATAGCATCTTGGTATATACGCGTTTAACTTCAGCTAAATGTTAAAGAACGATATAGTCAGTTACTGAAATTCCACTCACCATCACACTTAACAATATTAAGCAAAACCTGAACAAAATTAACTAGACCAACAGAGCACACTTTCAAAAACTATGGTGAAAACTGATGACAACAGTCTATACTCACATTTTATGTCTATATATCTTAACAGTAGGCCATCTATCAACTGACTGATTAGTGACTATGCAAATAACAAGTATCACAATGATACTGCAAAACAACACATTGATGTCACATTCTTTACATTTACATATGTTACATAGTCGAAAAATTTTCAATGTGATACGAGTAAACAAGCCACTCATTCTATCTGCTTCGAACATACACTTCCATTCACGATAGTTCAACATACCTTCATACGGCCACTCTATCTCACTTATATATTTTCGTCCTTCAACGTCAGCCATACTGTTCAAATTTAAACGTCATTTCCTTCTTGAAAGGCGGGAAGGGAAAGTAATTTTCCTTCTTGAAAACAAAAGTTTCAAACGGAAGATTTACCTGGTAAAAATACCTTTCAGCGGTAATGCTAATACAAGTTCGTCAGCTGTTTTTAAGTAACTCTCTGGTCACATGCCTGCCTAATTTATTGTAAATATATTAAACGTGAAATAACAGCTACCATTATTTTGACTAAAGTGTAATTAATTTATTAGCAAATTATTACTTTTTTTTGCATATTCAGTTACGACCAAACTTAAGGAAAATATATTTTACTCTTTTATATAACTAAACTAAAAAAAAAAAAAAAATTATACTTCGTACTTGGGCCTGAAATCGAAGAAAGAGAAGTAAATAATAGCTATAATTGTGCTGAAGTTTAAATATCTGTTGAGTAAATTTAAGGTATTACCATTTTAATATCCGTCCACATAAACAGTTCCAATTCCCTTGGAGATCGGATTAGGTCAATATTTAAAATGCAAAGACTTAATCATCAAACATAGAAAAAATTTTGTGAGTTTTTTTTGGAAACATAGTTCTCTTTACAATTTTGTATAAGCCGTATAAGTAGTTGTTGAATCTCTTAGCTAAATTAAATGTGTAAAACAAAAATTGCCTCCATATCATAAGCTTTATCATAGTTAATAAAAATAATAATCATATTAAAACTACTGAAGAAAAATACAGTAAATGTAAAAGCGAGTACAGACGCCCCAATGGAGTTTGAAGGACAATCATATGAAGCTTCACTCCATACATCACAATTTCTCTGCCAATTTTAGTTTACATTATGGTTGAGTTTTTGGGAAGTGGATAAAGCTGTAGATATGAAATTTAGTTCACTGATCTCACCACAAATGCTTCCTTCAGACATCATTCCTAAAACGTGTTGGGTTATGTAAAAATGCTTAAACACAACATTAAGGTACCAAAAAAGACTACAACTGTTTCTTCGTCGTTCAGTTCGTTGCAAATTTCGAGTAAAACTCAAAACAATACATTCATTTTCGAAATCTTTCTCCCCGCATTTTTCGGTTCATGTAGTTTTTGTGTTGTTTGTCCCACAATTGGGGCATATTTTTATATATTTCGAAATTATTCGTTCGCATCTCTTTCTCTTTAGCAATTTTTAACGACACATACACGACTAATAATGAAACGAAACACATTCAGTACCTACTCCAAGCTGACTGAGCTGAAATTGTTTCAATTTATTCAATCGCGCTACTCTTTGCGCAATATGCTCCCAACCTACAGGGACAAATCTGTAAATTGTTGACCTGGCTCTGCCGATCTCCCGAAATCACACCCAATTTGCTTACTTATGGTGGCAATCTGCAGGAGTGCAGGACCCTTGTCGGATGCCGCTACAGATTTGGATCATGTAGCCGCTTTAAGTATTACTCTGCCAACGTGCAAACAATAAAATGGTTCAATAGCTTGAAATTCAAATAAATATATCTGGTGTCCAGGAATGAAAGGATGATTCTGTAATCGCAGATAGGTCACATCATTCCTACTATATGACAAAATTTTATTTTAGTTAAGGTTTCACCATTTTCGAGATATTGATCTTTTAATACTTTTTCCAAACATGTGACTTTATTCAAACAGCTCTCCATCCCTTTCTCTACCGTTACACTATTGTATCCAGCGCTGCCAGTACAGCCAACTTATATTATACCGCTGTCTCTTTGAAATTATACAGAATGAAACCCAATTATACAAAGGAGTCATCAATTGATTACATACGTGACTGAAAGTGCTGGGAGCAAAAAAAGTCCACGAAAAGTAAACAATGTATACATTGATAAATTTTGAATAACAAAAAGGAAATAGATATGCAGGAAGGGTTGCCAACTCAATGAAACAAAGGGCAAACACTTTCAAAAAGGTGCTGGAATGTACTTTACTTTTAAGTGCTCATTTTTGTATCCAATTATACAAGGCAATCTGTTATACAAACAGGATACAAGAGGTAACCAATTATACAAGTTTTGTATCCAATTATACAATCTGGCAGCCCTGATTGTATCTGAACTATCTATCCCTTTCTTTTAAAATAACGCGCTGGCACCCAGGTATGCTTTTCAACAATGAGATAGATATCTACGATTTCACTGTCCAAATGTCCCAAACAATGAAAATATATTTGCATGGTAACTTCAATTCGACGGACTTTTACTAATCTTCGTGCTTTAGAACTACGATAAAGACATAATTTTCAAAGGAATGTTAAACAATTACGCCATTTTAAAATTGGTAATAACAAGGCAATTTTTTTGATGTAATTGGCACGATCCGCTTAGTACATTTATTATTATTATTATTTTTACACCACAGGCTGTCAAAGTCAGTAGTTTGAATAAATTTGTATGCACTTTTTAAATAATATTTTTAAAGTTTTTTAATTTTTTTTAAGGACATTGTTTAAATGACAAACATTCCTGAGTAAATGAAAAAAACACGATTTAAAAAGTCTTAATTTGTAGAAATGGCTTAGAATAAACAGAACAGTCACATGTTTCGAATATATATATATCAAAATGGTGAGACTTTTACTAAAATAAAATTTTGTAATTTTTGTAGGACATAATGTGACCTATCTGCGGTTGCAGGATTATTCTTTCATTCCTAAACACCCTGTATGCAAGTGTATATATAAATACTTACTAGCAATTAGTATTACTATCTGCAAAATAATACGAAAATAATATTAGGCTGTAGAAACGTATTCATTTAAAGCAAAAGTTAAAAAAAATCTCCTGAGGAAATAAAAAGAACCCGTACTTATAAAAGGTTGTCACTGGTTCATTAATACTAGAAAAGTAAAAGCAAAAAAGTTGAAAAATGTAGTTTTATCGGTGTCTAGTCGGATGGTGTTGTACAACTACAACGATTCGGCAGTTGGCTGTACTGTCTTTATCAGTTCTCAAGTAGTTTCCTGATCTCTAGGCAAGCATTTATAACACCCAGAAGCTACTTGACACCTGATGCAGACAGCAGAGCCAGTTGCCCAAAATTTTTGTTTCTACTACACTATGTAGTTGAACACCCGAAAAGATTACTTTGTATCATTTCGCCGAGAAAGTTTGCATCCGGGCGACCATTTGCCTAACAATTAACTATTACAGTTCGGGACTTAGATAAGTTGGTGATAGTTGGAATCCACTTTGCGGCACGCTATAAACTGTACTACTACGTGTCAGAGGCCAATAAACTGGTTCAATTGCAAGTCTTGCATTCTTCGTGTTGTAAGAACTTATATCAATTTCTAACCTTCGGTCTGTGGCCGTCAAACCACAGTGATGTCAATCATTAGCCCAAACAGACCAATGGTAAGATTCTAGTGGAGCTGCCAGAAGAACAGAAGAGACGCTTCAAGCAGAACTGTAATTCCTAAGGATAGTTCGTCAGCACACCTATCCACACACACGCCCACTAGCCTTGGCCAATTCAGCCCCTGACAAAGTGGTTAAAAGAGTTCACAATTCGACCCTTTTGTTTAAAATCAATATATATATATATATATTGTAACGGACTAGTCGAGTGGTCTAGCTCCTCTTCTGTGGGCGTAATTTGGAATCGGCAGAGAGTGTCTGGAAACTCAGGTACTAACCTTTAATGGAGTTGCTGCTGCTGACCTCCAGCGACCTCGGCTCCACTCTCCAGCTCAGCTGTAAGGCTATTTACTAATATTAGGTTCTGACACCACTGTGGATTAAGACCACAGACATGTGTGGTTGTTAGTATGGCTTCACCAACTTAGGCTTATTAACAGCAGGGTCTCTTATATTCTACCAGTGAGAACACGGCCTAACTGCTGTACTATACTGTTTATTGCTCGTCCTTGACTGAATACATATTATCCGTTTTGACGCCGTCTGCGAGGCTTCTATTGGATTTACATCTTCTGAAGTACTAGTAGATGATGGAACAATTACTTACATACATGTAGAATGGCTATCGGAGAATTCCGCCAAGTGTTGCAGCATTGTCGACACTAACGCGAGACCAGGCTATTGGAGAGAGAGAGAGACTATTCTCTATCCGCTAACTGGCAGAGTGACGTGCCTACTGCCAATCTGTCACTCAGAAGACCGAACGCATGTCCTGCGTTCCTTATATTGTCCGTATCGAACATTCTAGACTTCTTTCGGCAATTGACCGGCCAGTGTCCCTGGCTGTGGTATTCGCTGATTATTTTCGTCAGCAAAACCTGACTCATTACCCTCGTGCGGACAGCACGCGAATCTGGGGTACTGTCACGACTCACCTAACACTCGTTTAATTCTAAATCACACAACTAAATCTTTTGCCCCAAAACTTGGCTCGTTACAATATATACTATTATAAATCAGTGCCTGCGTGTGTCTGAGAGTTTAAAATGACATCAGGCAAAAACTACCACATTGTCATGGGAGTGTACAGGGCATATACTGGTGATGAGGCATGGAAAGATATTGCAATAGGTATGAAAAGTAGTGCATGGAAGGGAAAAGATGACCATGACCACAAGCTGACACTCGATTTCAGGCACAAGGGTGTGGGAAGATTCTCTTTTTTAGGTAACGGTGTCAGGGATTGGAATGAGTTACCAAGAGAAATGATGAATAATTTACCGAAAACTTTGAAGGAATTTAAAGATAAAATTTGTAGAGGGCAAATGTAGGTGGGTGCAGGATAGGGGGAAGATGGGTGTATAGGGAAATTGCCACCGGAGCCTGTGCTCCATTGCAATTAAATTAAATTAAACTTGGATGATGTTTTCAAATTTTGAGAGCTTATGGTCCAGATAAAAATTTTCGAAATTAGGTTATGATTTATATGTACCGAGCAACGGAGCAAGAAGTTAAAATTGTTTTGAGATGGGACAAATAAGCGCCACAAACCACCATGTATTTGAGATATGCACTTCTTTCGAGGAATGCTGACAAAAGATTACATTGCTACTATTTTGGATTTTTTACTTCAGTTTTTTAATTTGATTTTCTTTAATTTAATTGCAATTGAGCGCGCGCTCCACTGGCAATATTCCTAGACACCCATTTTTCCCCTTTCACTTTTCTGAAACGTAGTACATTAAAAAAGAGAAAATATATGAATCAAAAGTAATAAGCATAAGTAATATTTAATTTACTGTAAATATCTTTGCGCTTGAACAAACATAACTGACATAAGATGACTACTACTTTTTGCACTATGTTTTTGATTATTTATTTATTCTATTCTTTGAATTGTAGTGAATAAAAATAAATAAATAAATAAATATATTAGCACTTCCATAACAGTAAGAAAATAGTGATTTTTAATTTATTGTTAACGTTTTTTTGCTTAATATCGATGTTAAAAACTTATACGATTTTGCTGTTTAATTTGGTATAAGCATTTAAAAATGTGTTTTTTTAGTTAACTGTTATGGGAATGATATCTTTCACTGTGGCCACAGTTGTAACCCTAACCAATGTTTACGCTTAGTGATATAATTTTACACTTCACCGTGAGTTAGAATACTAATAACACGCAATAATCATCTCTATGTATAAATATGATTTCAGAACCGTTAGCCTCTTATGCCATGCTGCTAAGATATTCCTAAGAGTGCTAAACAGACGAATATCCAGCAGACTCTCCATGTCAATTGCTGAAGAACAGTTTGGATTTAAAAAAGGAGGAAGTGCAAAAGACGCTATTGGTTTGCTGAGAACAATAGGTGAAAGGTACATTGAAAGGGAAAGAGATTGTTACATGGTTTTTATAGACCTGGAAAAGGCATTTGATAGAGTGCAATGGGTGAAGTTAACTGAAATTCTAAAAAATAAAGGCATTGATTGGAAGGAAAGAAGGCTAATAGGTGGATTATACTTCGAACAAGGAGTGTGAGTGAGAGTGGGGAATGATCTTACAGAAGAGGAAAATATTGGAAGCGGTCTAAGACATATTTGTCATATTTGGAGGAAATTATAAAAAGAAGTGTAAGAGGTAAAGGAGGTGTATGTCTGGGTAAGGTTTGTTGATGACATGGTTTTGCTGGCGGAAAGTATCAAGATACTCAGAAGAATGTTAGAGGTTTTAGACAAAGGGTGTAAGGAATTCGGAATGAGAATCAATAGGAATAAAACTAAATGAATGATGGTGGGAAAGAGTAAGAAAGAAATGATGATAACGCTACAAGGAGAAATAATTGAACAAGTGCAGTCCAAATATCTCGGGAGTATTGTGAGTGGTGATATGAGTAGCAAGAAGGAGGTGAAAACTAGAATAGCAATGGAAAAGGAAGTTTTTAATAGAAAGAAAAATTTATTATGCGGAATGCTGGATAAAAACCTGAGGAAAAAACTAGCTGAATTTTTTGTATGGAGTGTGGGACTATGTGGGGGCAGACACAAGGACACTACGGAAAGAAGATCTAGAGAGGTTGGAAGCTTTCGAATGTGGATAAGGAGCAGGATGGAGAAAATAAGTTGGAAAGACAAAGTAAGGAATGATGAAGTGCTGGAACGAGTAGGAGACCAAATGTCCCTTATAAAAACAATTAGGATCAGAAAAAGGATCTGAATTGGTCATGTGTTGAGGAATGAGTGCCTGCTTTAAACTGCTCTGGAGAGGATTGTAAACAGAGGGAAAAGAATTGTTCAGTAAAAGTTATTGCTCGTCCTTCTTCTTCTTCTTTCTTCTTCGATTATTCCCTTTAAAGAGAGCGACTGAACTTGAGTAGTCATGATGGTTTTTTCTTCTTCCCAAATTCTCTTCATACGCTCGCTGTGTTCTCTCTTGCGCTCTTCTGACCATTTGTTTCCTGTTCTTTTTTTGGTTTGTGTTTGTGTTTGTTTAAGTGTATGTTTCTTTATGATGTTTCTAAATTGTTCTCGGTTGTTTATGTTGTCTTGTGTGATCCCCATTCTTTAAGGTCCTCTTCTGTTTCAGATATCCATTTATTCTTGTTTTTACTGGTGTTTACTATCTCGAAGATTTGCCTTGTGAGCCTGTTCTTGTTCATCCTGCTAATATGTCCATAAAATTTCATCCTTCTTTTTCTAAAGTTGTCAGTTATTGTTTCTATCTGTTTGTAGAGCTCTTTTGATGGCCTCTTTATCCAAATTCCTTCACGAAAAACTCGTCCGAATATTTTCCTCAAATTTTCCTTTCCTGCTTTTCAATGTCTCTTATTTTTGGTATGACCATGAATCACTGTAGTTTCTGCAGCATAAAGTGCTTCCGGCAGAACTACTGTGCTGTAATGCCTTAGTTTGGCGTTGACAGAAATAGATTTTTTATTGTAGTGATTCCAAGTAAGCTTATACGCTTTTTGTAATTTTGATATTCTTTCTTGGTTGGCTATTGTGTTCAGTCCTGATGGTTGGATGATCTCTCCCAGATATTTAAAGTGCATTACCTGTGTCACTTTCCCATACCGAGTTGTAATGGGAAGATTATCTGCAGGCTTGCTTTCCATGTATTGAGTTTTTTCGTAGGAAATTCGTAGGCCAGTTTTCTGTGAAATTTCGTGAAGCTTCTCCAGTGCAAGTTTGGCTTCTTCTCTATTGCTGGTTAAAATGGCAAGGTCGTCTGCAAAAGCCAAACACTTTACATTGATTCTCTGCTCTTTTTCAATCCCGAGTTTAATTCCCTTTATTTCTTTTTTCCCATGTCCTCACAATTTTTCCAGAACCATGTTAAATAGAAGTGATGACAGTCCATCTCCTTGGCGAACACCGGTATGGATGTGAAATGCCTCTGATATTTCTCCCATGAAATTAACTTTGGAAGTTGTACCTGTTCATGTCTGTTGGATAATCTACCTTGTTTTTATGTCGATTTTGAATTCCTCTAAAATATGGAATAATGTTTGCCTATGTATTGAGTCATAGGCCTTTTTAAAGTCGACAAAAGTTATCACAGTATTGCTACACCTTCTCATTTGCAAAATTGTTTTTAGGTTCCAAATCTGTTCTATACAAGATCGACCTTTGCGAAACCCTGCCTGATACTCTCCTATTAATGGGTCTGCCTGTTCTTCTAGTCGACTTAACAGGGCTTTTGAAAGAATTTTGTATGCTACAGGGAGCAGTGAAATTCCCTGTAATTATTCGGGTCACTTTTGTCTCCTTTTTATGGAGAGGATGAATTAATGTACACTTCCACTCTTCAGGTACTTTTTCAGTTTCCCAAATGTTTGGATATAATTCTGTAAATTGCTTGTGTTTTATTTTAACTTCATAATTGTTATATATAATACGAAAATAGTTATGTTAAGGTAATAGTGATACAGCGTAGATTATGTTATCAAGATTCGGAGTTAGAACAACTTGTGAACACTAAATATACAATTCAGGTTACTGATTATATCACAATATCGGTCTAGTGACATTTAACCTGGTTTTAAACAATTTTACTATTATTTCTCTGTAGCTCAGTGGGTTAAGGCACTTACTTTCAAAAAGTTCGTTGCTCCGGTTCCGGGATTGAGTCCCGGCAGGCGAAGGTATTTTTAGAATTGTGTTTCATCATATGAGCTATGCCCGGTAGCTCCTTGGTTCGGATTCCACGTTAAATTGTAGGTCCCAGAGGAAAGGAACTGGTCATACTACTTCTGTCACAATGGTTTAGTATGCCTCCTTCGGGAGGATCCAACCAACCTTCGGGTTTGTGGACTAAGTCAGGTTTTTTTATTATTATTATTATTATTTCATGAGAAACTTGGTTTATATGCAATCTAAATTGTCAAAGAGACAAACTTTAAATTTTATTCATTCTACAACAATGTAAACTTTATTTTCCATTTATTATAAACATCGATAATTCACTTTGAACTATAAATAAGGACTTTTCATATTTTGGATATATCAATAGTAATCAAGCATGGTATAAAAAGTAGTAGTATCTTATGTTAATGTAACTTTGAAATCTTTATCACACAAGAAAATGATGTTTACAGCAATTCACGCAGTCAACTAGTTTGATGAACATGACAACAGTAATTAACTTGCTTTTGTAACTTGTCGTTTAGTAACGAATAACACTGATGGATGTAACTTTGCCTCGAATTGATCTATGACTATTTTAGAGCAGAGCAGTAGCCACATAATAATTGAATCATCATCATCGTCATTATCATCATTAGATGTTTCCGCTTTTTGCGAGTCATCCTGCACATCCTCTTCCAAGTCTGGAGGTCTTTCCAAGGTTTTTCCTCTATCACTTTCCTCCAAACGACTCCCTTAGCCTCTACATCTTTCTTCACTTGGTCCATCCATCTTGCCCGAGGTCTTCCAACTGGTCTCCTTCCCTTCCCGCTGTTCAGCGGTGCTACTTTTCGGCATCGTATCTTCCTCCATCCTCATAACATGTCCAAACCATTGCAGTCTTTTACTCCTTAACATCTCTTCTAATGCTTCCACTTGTAGTCCCCACCAGGCCCGCCGCTAGCTGTTTGAGCGCCCGCGTGCAATACCGATTATGCCGCCCCCTGTCTAACTAGCCAGTGGTGGATTTAGGAAATTTCCGAACCGGGTCAGAAAACTGTGAGATTGCCGCCCCTTCAAACATTATTTGCCGCCCCCATTGTTGCCATTCCGAGTGTCGCCGGCCGCCCGAAGCAGCTGTTGAGCTAAAAAAAAAAAAAAAAAAAAAAAAAAAACGTCGCCCCTTACATAATACGCTGCAAATTTCGTCGCGGCGACAATGGAGTGGCAACTATCGCGGGGTGGCGACTGTCGATCGCTCGTTTTGCCGCCCCCCCTCGATGTGCCGCCCGCGTGCGGCGCACGCGTTGCACGCCCGCTTACGGCGGGCCTGGTCCCCACAATTCCAACCCCTCCTCCATGTTGTGGGAGATGGGCAACGAAGTGAAGTAGGGGACTGCCTGTGGGGGGCGATGTACTCGTACAGTGAGGACCTAGTGTGCCCCGGGGCCCCGGGACCGATATGGTAGCTATGAAGGTGGAACCATGAAAAATGACTACCTTCGGGCTCTGGTGAAACTACGACAGACCTAGCAAGCCAGTAGTGGATGAAGAACATGCTTTCAAAACTAATAATTGAATGATTTTATTAATTTCATAATTTGATTTTATAAGTTACATTGACTTTTCTTTTATACTCGATTGTAAGGAAAAAGCCCGGAAAGCAAATTTTATTTTTCATTTTTATTTTATTTGACTAATGGCGAAGTGAATGGTGGACCCATATACCTAAGCAGGGTTATGACATTATACAGGGACTTATGAAGGTTTGGAAGAGAGTGGTATGTGAATGTCATTTTGGACATATATATATTTATTAGAAAGAATGAGGATTTTTAGGTAGATAAAATATTTCGTTAAGTTAGTGGAGCCTCAAGTCAGAACAGAATGTAAGCGCGAGTGCCAGCAAGATCTGTTTATTGGTAAAACGCTGACGGCTGACGGCTTACTAAGAGGAAATCGCTCCGTTTAGTGACGTAAAACCGAACTTACGAGAGAGCACAGCGACCATACTCGTCCTCACTTTGTCGATCATTACCATCCAGCCAATATGTGTTAATTCTTAGCTAAATCGCGTCTCATTAGCTTGCTTCGTCACCATGCATCCGTCATGTCAATTCGCCATTCGACCAGTAAGTTAGCATTATCTAACAGTCAGTTTGCGCAGCCGATATGCGGCTCAGTCAATAATTATTATATGTAGAGGCTACCGGGAGATATCCTTACAGAGCGCGCTCTCAACTGTGTTTAAACAGTCTTCAGCGGTTAACAAAAGGAACTCTAAAGACGATAGTCGCCTACATTATTTATTAGGTAGATTCTCAACTAGGTTATCATTTTGCTTCAGTCTTTCCCTGTCTTAACCTGTCTCCGACCATAACTAATGGAGCGGTATCAATGATATCTTACAATCAACATCTTACTATAGCCCATAAGACATTGCTTAGATCGTCAGAAGACAGAAGAGATCTCCAAGAGAGAAGACAGTACAAGAGGAATAGAAGAATTTAGCAAAGATCCCAAAAGCTATGTCCACACTTGTGCCTCTTTCCTTTCAACTTGCCTTTTCCTCTTGCCCGTTCCTCTTACAATATGTTCATCTTGATGTGTGTGCTAGAGGCACGCATCAGAAGGCATGCCCTTTAGTGTCCACATTCACGCCTCTTGAGGCATGCCCTCAGTGTTCCGGTGTAGCCGCAGCGAGATTGATGATTCAATTTGTCTGGCGGGCATTACAGCTGCCATTCTTATATTAGCGAAATCCCGGGGGGAAATAATCGCGGAGGAAACTGTGGATAAAGAATTATTTGAAAACTCGAAGTGTGCAAATTCTCCAAGAACTGCAGTTCAATGATAATGCGCTGTTTAAAAACTTAACGCGAATATCGAAGCAAAAATTTTATACTCTTCTAACAATGGTGAAACCCGCCATTCAAACGAGACACCAAATTCAGAGACGCAATACCTGCCGAAGACGTACCGTTGAAAATGCCTTCGGCCTGCTTGCTTCCGTGTTCCGAATTTTCCTAAGGCCAATTAAGTTAAAAGTAAGATTGTGGACATAGTCTTATGTTGCGTATATCTGCACAATTTCCTTCGTATAAAGCCAGATTGTACAAGGTTTTACTGTCCAATGGGATCTTTGGACATTGAAGATGCCAGCAAAGGAACTACTATTCCCGGAACTTGGCGCGGAACTACCGCAAAAGACACTGGCTTCACCCCATTTCGGAGAATTCCTCTAAGACTCTCTGAAAGCTTCCGAATTGCGGGATGAATTCGTAGAATATTTTATGTCACCGATAGGCAGCATACCATGGCAAAATAACTACTTGTAAGGAAGTTTCATCTTCAATTCTAATAATATAACAAACATTTTCAACTGGAGATGTATCTGGAAAATGTAGCTGAGTAACATACTTTCAATAAAATTAGAACGAATTGCTCTTGATCCGAGAAAAATAGCATAGCAATACGTAAGTTAAGATTAAAAGGTGTTGACTAAGTTAAATAGTTGGCCATTGTGTAAGCCTCTTGATGTTACAGCGCTATGCCGAACTCTGCATCTGACATCATAAAAAAGTTGCGGTTTTTGCCGTAGTTATGATGTAAATAACTTCGCGAGCGTATATCTCGCGAAGTTATTTACAACATATAAGCTGACTGACATCGACTAACATAGAAAGCATTCCCTTCCAAAGAATAATCTGAAACTTTTAACTAGAAGACATTATGCAACTGTAAAAATGATTTTTGTTTATTCACAACATTCGTTGATACTTTCACAAATTATCGTAAATGCATCTGACTGCTTATTACAATAAATGTTGTTTACTGAATAATACGACATTTAATGCTCTTTAAATCTGCCTATTGATATACTAAGTACATGATGAAGCTTGAGCCTTCTCACCATTCGTTAAACGAGATTAAATATTTCCTACGTGAAAGTACTGTATACTGCACTCTGAATTTTACGCATCCTGCACCGAATATTTGTACAATAATTTCGCAAAACACACAATCCTACATTGTCAAAACTCTTCACAAAAATCAACCAGTGCAAAATGTTAATTAAAATGAGCATGAATTAATTATATATGATGTGGAAAACTACTAAATATTTATTATAAGTACTGTCACTTAAATGAATATAATCTTTATTTTTGACGTCCCATAACAATGAAAACGAACGTTAATCTTCGAAAAATGAAAGCGTTTCGTCGTTGGAGAGCGACATATTGCAAGCGGAGGCGCACGAGAATCCACTTCAGCTGGAAACGCTTGCAATACGCCGTGCCTCCCGGTTTGTTGAACGGAATGAGGATCTCGGGCATGCCCCTGACGCATGCCTTCCGAGCCTCTCGCCCGTTCAACATGACGCATGCCTTTGACGACCGAAAGTTGAACAGGTGTGGACACAGCTAAAGGTCAGCAAACTTCCACTCTAAAGTATGCTTCCACCAAAAGGCCACAAATTTACACCACATCCACCCAGACCACTTGACAACGCAAGGTTCGGCACAGGAGGTTCAAGGCGACCATTTACATTGATACTGTTTCCAAATACCCAAATCAGGATGACACACCTGGTGAGAATGATTTGGAGCCTGGACCAGAAGAAAAATTCACACACTTTGTTTCAGCATAAGGCACGAGGAATTTAGTTTTCATTCACATTCATTTAAATTTGGGCGACGATGTATTGGCGGTTATGTTGGACCAGAATAAAAAATACTCTTAGCCATAGTTGTTACGAAGTATATGAATTGCTATCGAATTCATGAAAACTTTTCCGCTGCATTACATTCCTTATAACGGAATACGAATTTATCAATATGGTATCACTAAAATTTGCTAGCGATTTTACATTCGTTACTATGGATGCTACGGTTGGTGGCTAATATGTGTTTAGAAATTGCCGCCAACTGTACTGCCGACGCATTCCGATATGATAAATTTCCTGTAGCACTATGTCCTCGTGGACTCCAAAGTACCCGGCGGCCACGTAATACAATTAAAAACGCATTAGTTTGGCGATAATAATCCGGAAATCCCACACACAATTATTGGAATTTGGCGGTGGGGTTCACGCCTTCACGACAACAACACTCCACACATTTGTCTTTCAGGGGTTTAACGACATCATGTGAACTGCACAAATGACTTTGGTTAAACAGTGTACATGATTGTAACACCGCGCTAGCGATTGAACTTAGCATAACACAATGTAACAACCTACAGTAATCTGAGTTATTGGTGAGGTGTGGTGGACTAATCTAACTGGGCTAACCTGAAGTTCATCTAACCTTATGTATAGGGAAATAAGGTGCTCCGACGTGTGCTTAGAAATTCAGCGCAATTTGGATGCTATTTTCGATTGGTGCCGTAAATGGCAGCTTACACTTAATTGCAAAAAGTGCAAGGCAATGTGGATAAGTAACAAGAAAAATCAGTTTGTTCACGAGTACAAAATAAACAACTCAGCTGTTGACGCGGTTGATTCTGTGAAGTACAAAGCAACATGAAATGGGACATGCACCGTTAATTGCTCTGTCGTAACTGAAACGGAAAATTTTGCGAGTTAATATGGGTCAAGGTAAAAATTGGCAAAAATTTAAAGTTCATACTCGGGTCATTTTATCGACCTCCGGATTCTGATCTGGCTAACGCGGAATACTTCAGAGAGTCACTTAATAACATTTACAAAAAATTTCAAGGACATATATTGATCGTGGGTGGTGACTTTAACCTACCGTCGGTTAGGTGGGACACATACACGTTCAGGTTGGGTGGAAGAGATAGGTTAATAACCGAAACGTTCCTAGAATCATTTGCAGAAAGATCTCTTGAGCAGATGGTCGAAGAGCCAACGCGGTGCGACAAAGATTCCTCGTCCATTCTGGATCTTTTTCTAATTAGCAATCCTGATATTGTAGATAAAGTTTGTATAGAAGACGGTATAAGTGATCACAAGGCGGTTGTGGTAACGTTAAACTGTAGTCTGAGTCTGAAGCATGACAAAGAGAAACTCGTGTTTTGCTTCGATAAGGCAAACGATGCGGGTATGGTTGATCACTTTGCGAAGAATTTTGAAACGTACATGCTAAATACAAATGTTGAGGAACTTTGGTTTAATTTAAAAGAACTAATATGGACCGGTTTAAACCAGTTTGTTCCTAAGAAGAGTATTAAGGTCAGTAATAACTTCCCTTGGTTCAATAGGGAAGTGAAACGTTTGCTCAGGAGGCAAAGGCGTTACATGCCGCGGTGAAAAAATCGGGGGACTCATCTAATCGTGCTAAATTAGTCCAGTTGCGTGCGGAAGTGCGTAAGGCAATGCGCGATGCGTTTAAAGAATTCCAAGCCAGGAATTTATCCGAAGATCTCATTACTAATCCAAAAAAGTTCTGGTGGTATATCAAAGTAATAAGAGGCTCTCGTAAGGTTATGCCGTCGCTGATTAAAGAAAATGGTGAATTATCAGAAACAAGCGTAGAGAAAGCAGAAATTTTGAATGATATATTTAAAAAGGCTTTTACGATAGAAAACTCAGAGGAGATACCGATATTTAACAATCGTACCGACAAAATTATGAATGATCTCGCTCTTGATGTTGAGGGAATAACTAAACTGCTTATGAATGTAAAAACCAATAAGGCTCCCGGACCAGACGGTATTCCTACAAGATTCTACTCAAGATACGCAAAGGAAATTGCACCGTATTTGATGAAATTGTATACCGTCTCTCTGGATCAAGGAAAAATACCAGCCGAATGGAAGACCGCTACCGTAACTCCAGTGTTTAAAAATGGGAATGTTAATGATCCTCAGAATTATAGGCCGATCTCGTTAACTTCAATATTTTGCAGGATTTTAGAACATATCATCTATTCAAATGTCATGCGGTTCTTGGATGAAGGTGAGCTTTTAAATCCAAATCAACATGGATTCAGAAAAGGCCGATGCTGCGAAACACAACTTGCACTTCTAATTCACGACTTGTGCCGAATTATAGATGAGCAATCCCAGGTTGATTTGGTTCTATTAGACTTTAAAAAAGCTTTCGATACTGTGCCTCACACTAGGTTACTTAGGAAACTTCGCGGTTACGGCATATCTAGACAAATATGCGACTGGGTTGCAGACTTCCTGAAGGGCAGAACACAGTGTGTAGTTCTCGACGGTGAGCGTTCATCACTTACTGAAGTGAGGTCTGGAGTTCCCCAGGGAAGCGTGTTAGGGCCACTGTTGTTTCTCATATACATCAATGATCTATGCGGCATAATAGGGGGGATGAAAAGATTATTTGCCGATGATGCTATAATTTATCGCGAAATCAAAACCCAGGACGACTGCGCTTTGTTACAAGACGATATTATGAAAATAATTGCGTGGTGTAAAGATTGGCAGTTGGAGTTAAACGCTAAAAAGTGCCAAGTCATGCGTGTAAGTAAAAAGGTGACACCATTTAACTATGAATATACGATTAATGGCACTGTCCTTAGAACGGTAAATTCCGCTAAATACCTAGGGCTAACAATTCGTAATAATTTGTCGTGGAATGAGCATATCGAGAATGTAATGGGAAAAGCAAATCGTATGCTCCGATTTCTAGGTCGTAATTTAAATCAATGCACTCAGGAAGTTAAATCGATTGTATACAAGTCACTAGTACGTCCTCACTTAGAGTATTGTTGTTCTGTATGGGGTCCCCATCAAAAGGGGTTAATGGAGGCTTTAGAGAAAGTCCAAAGAAGAGCCGCCCGATTCGTGACAGGTATATATAGTTGGAGGGAAAGCGTAAGTGCGATGTTGAAGGAGTTAGGTTGGGAAGACCTGGAACACCGAAGGCGTTGCTCTCGACGGAAGCTAATTGAAAAATTCAAGACAGATGTATTTCGGAATGACAGTCAGCAAATATTGCTACCAGCAACATTCATATCTCGAAATGACCATGAAAACAAGATAAGAGAAATCAGGGCCAGAACCGATTCATTTCTGTACTCATTTTTCCCACGAGCGATTAGGGAATGGAATAGAAAGGATTTACCGGGCGAGTAAACTTAAAATCCGACAGGAGTAGCTTTCGATAAAGCACTCCAGCCATCCTGATCTGGGTTTTCCGTGGTTTTCCCAGATCACTCCACGCGAATGCGGGGATGGTTCCTCACAATAGTCCATGGGCGCCTCCTGCCATATCCCTTATAACCCTTCCAAACCATAACCCTTTTCGATAGGTGCAATGCACCCTCCGCCACACACTTTTAGTGAATCGCGGAGTAATAATAATAATAATAATAATAATAATGCACATAACTTCCGTCGTAGGCAAGGCTAATTCTAAATTACGATTCATAGGTCGTATTTTGAGGAATTGTAATGCTCATACAAAGCAGATAGCGTATAAAACATTAGTGCGTCAGCATCTGGATTACTGTTGTGGGGTTTGGGATCCGTATCACAAGGTTCTGATTGACTCAGTGGAGAGGGTGCAGAGGAGAACCGCTCGATTCGTGACTTGTTGTTACAGCTCTTATAAAAGCGTCACAGAATTGCTACATAGATTGGGCTGGGATAGTTTGGAAGACAGATGACGTAGCTTGCGTTCGAATTTATTGGAGAATATGCGAACAAATTTAAATTTCGGGTGCAATGAAATACTTCTTCCGGCAACCTATTTAGGTCGCAATGACCGGAGGGATAAGATTAGAGAAATAAGATGCCGTACTGATGCTTTTATGTATTCCTTCTTTCCTCGCACTATTCGAGATTGGAATGCGCGGGTTTAGGATTGGTGCTTAGCACCCTCTGCCACTCACAATGTTTGTGATTTGCAGAGTATGGATGTAGATGTAGATCCTAACCTAATATGACACACAATTTAACATCTTACATTAAAAGTTTAATGTAAGTTATGATGGATCATAAACATACTGATGGTAGTAGTTTTGGCCATACCTTGTGTGTGTTATTGTCTGTTTCTGTATACGATCATGTCAACACCTTTCGACGATAACATTGAGTTCTATGATACAAACATCTGTAGTTGTCATCCTTTGCACACCCTGGAACTCGACTATCATGATGGTAACGTTAAATGTGTGGGGAACCTCTACAGATTTTTCTGGAGACTGCCGAAACATGCAATTTATTCAGATACCACACTTTTCTTTAGTCGATTGGGGTAAAAATAGAAATCACTTGGAAAGCACTGTGCTCTGTAAGGCAGGCACGTATAAATGTCATGGCACCAGTGAATTCTATCATGGAGGGAAGTAACATAACTTTTACCAGTAATATTTATTAAATTTGGCGAATTTGGATAGTTTTCATGATTTTTATCTATTTTGTGTATTTTTCGCATCTTTTTAAAGAAATTAATTGAAAGTGGCACCTGATACACACTAAGTTCTATCTACCACAATGTATGGAAGCGAGTGTAGGTTGTACGAAGATTTCAGCTTGCGTTTTGGGGGTTGATGATGCCTGTGTGGTGTACATTATGATTCTGTCTATAAGCAAACAAGATGAAACTGCAAGAACTCAAGAAAAATAATTTGACAAAGTATAATTATTTTGTAATGCGTGGTTGGTGAAAGAAAAAATGAATTATTTATACTTTTGATACACAAGTAGTACCACAAACATAATATCCAGGATCATAATTTAATTTCTATATTATTTACATCATCTAGTACTTATAAATTTTTAGATGCTGTGAGTTCATGTCTTAGTGGAGCATGGTCAAATGATGAACTAAGGTTGTAGGTCATATCATTCACAAAGAAATTATTAATATGCAAATAAATCAGTTTTTTTAATCATATCGATACTCTTGTAGCACTTTACACGTTGTCATGTCTACAAAATCCTTGTAGTATCTTGCAACTTGGGGGCGCCACCTCTTCTTGATGGTCAAGATGCCAGTCATTGCAGGTTGCGCGTCGATAAGGTTCCACCACGTCGATTCTCTGAAGAAAACGCTGCTAGCAGGATCACATATAGTTTTCACCCCAGCCACCTTTCGGCAGAAGACGTTGTGCTCGCCATGTGAGGCTGGGCTCTGGTAGAGTTGAATAAATCGTATTTCACGTCCAATAGATCAGCACGCCCATGACACGGTAGTGTAACTTCGTTGTATCCCACTTATTCCAGCACAACAACCGGATCGAAATCGTGTTTGGACGATAAACCTATCTTCAAGTGTGTTGAATTAACATCGCTCAGCTGACACATAGACGAGAACAGCAGTACCTCTGAAGACTGAAGCTAGTAGACCGGTTGGGAGGAGGGTAAGCCTGCCCGATTGATGAGAGATAAGCCGAATGAATCCTATCTGTAGAAGACCACCTACGGTGGGAGGATTGTTTGGGATTAAGCAGTATATGACAGATTGGTTCTCTACAAAGCGGAGCCTTTGTAGCACGTAATTGTTGATTATGTGGCATCTAGTTTCCTGACCGTAGTCGTGCGTAAGAGGATAGAGGGTTGAAAATAATAGGGCATCCAGGGTGGCTGGTGAGCGGTAACGCTCGGGTCTTGCATTCGGGAGATCGCAACTTCAAATCCCAGTCTGACCATCCAGATTTCAGTTTTCCATGGTTTCCTTAAATCACTCCAGGTGAATGCCCAGTACACAACTTGTTAAAATATAAGGAGAAACATAATGAGGACCTGTTATCTTGGTTGTCCGGGTTGAACCACGTCAATTTATAAAAACCTAACGTTTCGGCTGGTCGAAACGTTAGGTTTTTATAAATTGACGCGGTTCAACTCGGACAACCAAGATAACATCGACAACGAGCGTGGAAGTCTGCGCACCCACATAATGAGGACCTGATTACCAACTCAAGAAATTGCGGAACTATTTCCTCGAAATGATGGTAAATGTTCTGCCCAAAATTCTCTTATCATACTGTTCCACTCAGTGTTTAATGTAAAGCTCGAAATCAAGTACCAAAAAACGCTATGGCAACCAGTGTATTTCTCATTTGTAGACTCACAAGCGAAAGCAATGCAGTCATAAGGCAAGTTATCAGGGGAAAAATGCTGTGTGATTCAGAGTTAGAGGCAACAGTATGGTAAAACATAGGATAATTGATAAAGGAAACAGAATGGACATAATACGAAGGAGCTAAAATTACGATGTACGAGGAGGGAAGAAAATAGATTAATAACACAAGGGAATACGGGTTTACAAATTCGTTAGTGAGAGATGACGCTTTACACAAATCGGTAACATATGTGTGCAGTATTAGATAATAGAGGTAAAAAAGTGATCATAAAGTAATTTTGAGGCATGTAAGAGAGTTCAGCAAAACGTTACAAGAAAAAACGTATATATACCCATAATCTTCATAGGACTTTTTGAAGTTCATATCTATACATTTTCAACTCCAAAATACAGGATTCAGTAAATAAACAATGGACCACATCAAATTCATATGTAAGGAGAAGTAATTAAAATTTCTAAGGCTATTAAGAATTATCTCTTGAGATGTATAATGTAATGGTCACTAATAAATTGTTCTGTGTCTGGTGGTCTACACGCGGTTAACACGTTCTAGCTTCAGCGGTGTTTGAATTCTCATCATTGGGACTTACATAGTTAGATAGTAGCGTAGGAGAGGTCATGGTTTTAATACCCAAACGTCCTTGCAACTCATGTTAAGTGAAGACATACGACATTGTTAATGGGTATTATAATAATAATAGTAAGTGATAAAATTGCGATGGAGCGCCCGCTCCGGTGGCAATCTCCATGCACACCCGTCTATCCCCTTTCCTTTTCCAACCTATTTTTGCCCTTTACTAATTTTTACTTTAAATTTTTTTAGTGTTTCTGGTAAATTATTCATCACTTCTCTTGGCAATTTATTTCAGTCCATTACACCTTTTCCTACAAAAGAAAATTTTCCCACACCCTTATGCCTGAAATCAAGTGCCAGCTTGTGGACATGGTCAACCTCACCTTTCCAAGCACCTCTCATAATTTTCCCACCAATATCTTTCCATGCTTCATCTCCAGTATAGGCCTTGTACACTCACATAACTCTTCACCTTCCATCTATCGTCCAATGAAACCCACTCCAGATCCTTTATCATATTAGAGACCGATGGTGTTTTGCGGTAATTTCCAAAGACAAATCTGGCAGCCCTCCTCTGCACCTCCTCCATCTCCTGTATTTGATACCCAAAATGTAGGTCCCAAACTACACCACCGTATTCCAGCAGTGGTCTAACCAAAGTTTTGTATCCCGATTCCCTTACATCTTTAGTGCATCCACTCATCACTCTTTCCAACAGGCGAAGGATTTTGAACCCTTTACCTTATACCTGTCCAATGTATCCTGCCCAGTTAAGTTTGCTATCCGATGTTATGCCAAAATATTTAAATTTCGAGTCTTCAATAAGTAGCTCCTTCCTCACTTTATAATCATAATCAACTTTTAGCTTTTTATCTGTGTACCTAATAAGCTGGCTCTTCTTTGCATTTATCTTCATTCTATGTTAACTCACCCAGCTAGTTAACCTATCTAGATCACCCTGAAGCTCCTTACAGCCTTCTATTGTTTTTAGCCTTTTATATAACATTATGTCATCTGCAAACAATCTAACTTCGGACAGTAAACCATTAATACAATCATTCATTAGAATAACGAATAGGAATGGTCCCAATACACTACCCTGTGAACCTACCATGTTCACTCCTACTTCTTTTAATATCGCATTTCGTACCCAAACTTTTTGCTGTCTACCTTTTAGGAATTCTTCTACCCAGAAAATCATCTTTTTACCAACTCCAATAGTTTACACCCTATTTAGCACTATTTTATGGCTCACTCTGTCATTGGCCTTTGAAATATCTAGTGCTACACTATCCACTTGACCTATCCTATCCATTTCATCAGAAATATCTTCCATATAGCATACTGACTGAGATTCGCTTGAATATCTTTGTCTAAAGCCATGCTGCCGACTTAAAAACTACTTACGCTCCTCACAGACACGTCCAATATGGTTGCATATGAATCCCTCCATTATTTTACCTACCACTGATATCAATCTGATTGGCCTATAGTTTTCGACCCTGTTTGTCACCCGTCCAGAACACTCGAACACATGAAAGAAAGGAATTAATTGGATGTACAGGATACAAAGTCGTGCTTGGAATGCCATCTAAGTTAGGATCCAACCAAACTTTTGGTTGTGGATCAAACGTAAGTACGCTCTTGAAAGTTCTCAAAATCAACTATAGATGATGAGGCATTTTGCAGAACTTAGGTAATAATTGCGTTAGGGAATCAAGCTTGGTGGATAAGCGGTAACGTTAAGACCTGGGATTCGTGTCCACAGTCCGGCCATTCAGGCTTTGATTTGCATTGCTTTCGGCTGGTTCCATTGCCACAACTCTCTCCCGATTCTATGGACTAAGTAATCTACTAGCTGTAAAACTCTGATAATAATACTTTAGGAGCGGTTCAATGACACTGAAACATCTTTAGAACAAACATTTGAAATTTAAATGAGATTATGTTAAATTTGTTAATTCATTCTTTTATCTTTTAGTCGATACCTAAATATTTCATTAGTAGATGAAGAAAGTAATATCTCTCATGAGTCTTGACCTAGTATGGGAGAACTTTTTACCAGTGTTCTGAGCTATCTATCTAATGCAGCATCGATCTTCGAAAACTCTTTCTAACTTCCTACATACCTGTATTTTGGCTAAGGAATTTTTTTTAAAAATACTCAAATATCATTCTACACACACTCATTAGGTGATGCATGTAGTTATGAGCATTGCATGTGGTTTAGCGTCTTAAAGATAGCTTCTCAATACATTAATAGTGTGCTGTGTAAGAAGTCCGCTGATTTAAGGTTACCAGAAAATTCAATTCGGTATTTCATAAAAATTTTCGAACCAGCGACTCCTTAAACTCGATGCCTGGGTTGGCACCTTTTCTATGTTTTACTATTACCCAATCCCATCCTTTTCTTCTGATACAATTTGATGTATTCTTAGACCCATCTGACTGTTTTCTTGTTCTTTTTTTTTTCGAGTTTTGAGCTGCGCATTTTGCTTCATTTATTCTGTGTGTAAGTCCATATCATACTCCTATTTCGTCCTTTATAGCTTTCTTATTACTCACATCGATATATCGCATTTAATTTTTCCTTTCTCGATATTTAGACCGCCACACAATAAATAACTCTGAAAGGAGTTCGACTGAGTGCGAATGGAATGCACTGGAATTATTCCAGCATTAGACTCGAGTGATTTTGAGAAACAATAGAAAATCTAACTGTAAGATCGTTTCTGATATCAGACCCCAATGACAGAACTTCCTCGACAAACCGTTTTCTAGTATTTTACAAGTTTCTGATGATCTCGCGTTTTCTCTTATAAGAATTTTAACAATAATCTGTTCTTCAAGGCTAGAATGACTTCTAATTTACTGTCAAACAAATGTAACGGCACGTTTGATACAAGCTTGCACTTGTGAGCGTGTTGTGGTGTTGGAGAAGCTCAGCTCAGGACGTTAATACTGATCTGGGCGATTTACTCCCACAGCTGGTCTCCGGCTATAGCTCCTTTTTTGCTGCTGGTGCGGCTAACTGGTCTAGTAATAGTCAGGATATTTGGCTCCACCTGGTTTAGGACATGATACTTTTCTCTAGTAAAGTATCAAGTATCATCATTGCACTGGGGAGTGGCTAGCTACAGGTTCTTCTAACTACTATGACAGACAAGGCGCCTAACTGCTATACTAGGCGTTTATTGTAGCCGTACATCCGCTTAAATGCCGTCTGCTAGGCTAACCCCGAAAGTGCCAATCACTGGAGCAATAGTTACTTGCAAATATCAATCTTCTCGAAGTACCGATGGTGGATCTATTACTTCCATTGAAGGATGGCTAACAGCAAGACTTAATGTTGATGTTACGAAATCTTCACAGGTTTTCCGCCGGATAATATTATCAAAAGACAAGCTTTCGGCGGCTTGCTTTGCCGCCATCTTCAGGTCCATTTTACTTATGAGAACAACTAGAACTGCACTGAATCACGGATCCGTAGCGAGCCAGCATCGTAACGTCTTATTATTGGTTGACTACAATGCCCGTTTCCACCTTGCTTGTCCGTAATTGGTTGGCTCTGGAACCAGCTGTAGACGGGGTTGGACGGATCTGCGGTGAAAGAGGCCTTGCCTTTACTGACATAGACAAAGCAAATGCACTGGCCGAGTTCAGGCCAGCAGATGATGAAAATGAAGAACGCACTGCTCGCCTACAGGAGCTATACCCTGAGCTAAACAGGGACAGCGTGCTCTCCCCGAGAACCAGCGTTAGCGTATACTGCAGCTTGGTTCCCCCGGTGATGGAGTATGCGTGCCCAGTCTGGGGGTACGCATCCAAAACCTCGTTAGGCAAGCTGCAAGTGATGCTAAACCAGGCGCTACATAGAGCTCTACAACTGCCTGTCCGGTTTCCTATCAAGGACCTGCATGAAGCAGCAGGCATACCGCTGCTAGGTGATAGAATTAAAGCTATCACAAAAAACTTCTACAGGGCAGTTGCAAAATCGTCAAATCCTCTGATCGCCAGTCTTGGCGATTATAACACAAACTTCGACAAACACAGAAGACCTCTGTTCATATTATACTGATGAAAAAAGATAGGAGCAACAATTAAAGACAATCCAGCAGTAAAGTGACTCACTCGCGACAACGCTTGGAGGAAATGTCACAAGACAACACCATCCACCATAAATGCTTGGAAAAGAACAAGCATCAAATGCTCCTCTAGCTAGCGTCGTTTACTAGCTGAGCTGAGCCTGCTTTCCTATTGGTCGACTCTGCAAACGCCTCCAGCATGGGTAGGAAACAGCGGCGAGCAGCCTCGACCCGCTCACCAGAGAACACTTCCGTGAACCAGCACTCGATGGTAGCAGACATGATTCGCCAAGTGGAGGAATTAACGAGAATAACTCAGGACCCAAACTGGCTTGCCAACGAAGTGAGAAGAGGCCTCTACGGGGATCAAGAAGAGAAATCGCAAGAAGAACTTACAGCGACGTCGCAGCCTTCGTTGCCAGCTACTTCTGACCATTGACGAATACGAAGACGTCAATGAACCACAAGAAGAAGAAGACGAAGACGTCAATGAACCACAAGAAGAAGAAGGACCTGTCCTTCCTGTAACCGCCTTCTATGAAGGCAATTATATACACCTGGCTGGCGAACTCATGTTAGAAGTCAACCAGTATATACTTTGTTTCCCTGTGAAGGAGGGGCTGCGGCTACTACCGCAGCATCCAACACAGCTTCGACGACTGACGGCTTACCTGGATGGGCGTGGTATCCGCCACTCCCCACACACTCCCCGACGACCAACCAAGATGGTCATTCGGGACCTGCCTGCTGATGTGCCAGAGGAGGTGGTAGCTGCCGAACTCTCCAACGGGGGCATCGTAGCCTAGTCTGTCCATCAAATGCGTCGCCCAGGCACCGAGGAGCGTCTACCGTTGTACACGTTTCAGCCTGCGGATCGTGTACCGCGGGAGAAGCGCACAAGAACCATGCTAGGACGCAAGGTCCGACTCGAACCCAAGAAGCGGCCTCCGCTAGCCCTGGCACAATGTTTTCGCTGCCAGGGTCATGGGCACATGGCCTTCGACTGCACCGCTGAGGAGCACTGTGTAAGGTGCGCCGGAAAACACAAGGTCGCTGAGTGCAGCGCCCCGCGAGAAGGGGTGCCCACCTGCTCCTACTGTTCCGGCCCCCACCCAGCTTGCAACAGCGGCTGCACCATCAAGAGAAACCTTCGTACCAACATGAAGGCGACACGCACCAACGAGTTGGTGCCCTCATCAAACAAACCCGGTCGACATCCAAGCTCGACCGGATCTGAGCGACCCGCAAAGGCGAAGAAGCAGTCCGCAACCCACCATCTACATCACCAGGCGGACTGCAAGCACCACGACAATATCAGTGCTACAACTGCAGACATTGCTAATGACTCAGGTCTTAGCAAACACAGCCACCCCGGGATTGACACACCCGATGATGCCACCTTACAACAATGACAAACAACCGCTGAACTGGAAGGAGATACGGGACCACCTGTAAGAACTTCCCCATACTCTGGGGGCAATACTTCCCCAGATGATTAGTGTCTGACGCCCAATCTCAAAATTGATAGCAAATTACTTGAAAGGAAGAAGATTCATCGTGGCATGTGAGGGTGCAAACTCGTCAATTCTTGTCGCCCTGGATAGAATCCCTCAAGGATAAGTACTATCATCGACTCTGTACAACACCTATTCAAAAAAATATTCCAGTACCACCTGAAGCTGAATTTGCCCAATTCGCAGATGATAAGACGAAATATGCTATCGGGTACAGATATGACACAAACATCAGAAGACTGCAGAAAGGCATCAACAAACTCACCGAATGGTGTAGAGCCAACAAAATAACGATCAACATCTCCAAGTGCGCTGCAGTATATTTTACTAACAAAAAACCGGACTTTGACAAACTCCCTTAATTAAAAATAGACGGACAAACGATACCATGGACAAAATCACATCGATACCTAGGAGTCGAACTTGACCAAAAGATGTTCAAAGAACACATCAGACAAAGAATCCGAAAAGGGATGGCTATTATGGTCAACCTATATCCGTTACCTAGTAGTAAAGAACTGACCTACGGACTAAGAGCAGAATATACAAATCAGTACAAGGTGTCCCAGAATTAAATTTACAACTTTGACATTGAATAAATTATGTTTGGAACGAGATATCACAATGCAGGTTTTTACACTTTTGAAGAGTATCTCTAAAAGTTTTGTTTCTGTCTCCAGAACATTTCAACGTGTGCACCATTTGTTGCCGGTACAATATCATAGCGATATTAAATTTCTTGCCAAGTTCTTTGGAGCATCCCTTGATCAACTATCGTAATTGCTGCAGAAATCCTATGCCTGAGATTAGACAAATTTCTAACCGGGGTTTGATACACGATATCTTTTACGTACCCCCAAAGAAAGAAATCAAAGGGGGTTATATCAAGTGCACGAGGCTGCCAGTCAATTGGACCCCCTCTTCCTATCCACCGACCAGGAAATTGTTTATCTAGAAAATCACGGACATCATGAGCCCAATGTGGAGGTGCACCATCCTGCTGGAAGATGACTGTCGGAAAAACACTGTAGCGGATTGGTTGGTTGGGCAGATTAATTGCTTACCTTGCATGATTTATAATCGCCACCTTCCACTACCTTATGCTAAGCACATATATTAATTTCAGGAAACAGAGGTGAAACCATTACTTCTGTTATTAATATTTGAAAAGATCCTAAAATATTGGTTTATTTGGTACTCATTACTGCTTACAGACAGAGGTATATTTACCATTAATCTTAAACATCTGTCTATGCAAAATAAAGTTCAATGCAATACCTTGTCTTACAGGTGCAACATAGCAAACAAAACAATTATCGTTAATTGAAGCTAAGAAATTGCAATACATGTACATTACAAAGAGTTACAAATTCCTTATGCAACTGAAGCAAAAACTCTCTTATACATAACGAGAGCGATTCTTGTATGACAATGATAACAAGAAAACATCAGATTTAACTGGATTACATAGGGCGCCAGGGAGTTAGTTTGTTTCCACAAACAATGGTTATTGAAAGTTTCCAAACATGGAAGTCAGTCTTTCAATTCAAATTGGATAAAGAAAACCAAAAAGGACTCGGCTTTAAGACACAACTAGCTAAGGAACTAATGTCTGGCGGCATAAGAACTCACACCCAGCAGGCCGTTAAAGGGCTATCTCAATGATTCGTCTGAGTACACACTTTCTGGAGGTATAATTTTCGTGTTTGTCTGGCAGCACGCAGTGTCGTAACAAGAGCGCTGTCGTCTCTCAACGGCGCACCATCCAGGTAATGCTAGGCACTTGTCTCGTCAACCAACACTAGTGACAACATCGATCGGACTAGGCGCTCAGTCATCGAAGTATCCAGAACGAAATCATGCGCAGTACTCAGGCAGGCAGTTGCCAGCACGATCGTTCTGGACGGAATGACCTCTTCTCGACCCTCAGAGCTCGTCTCTCCTCCTCCTCTTCGAGTATCATGAAAAACACAAAATTTGTAATATGTCCAACCACGTGAGGAAATAAACACATGGGATTGGCATCGCAAAAGTCTCCCCTCTATGCTGGCTAATACATTTCCTCTTATTTGCTAAGAGTCTTCGAGTTTTGTCGGGATTGTTCGGGAGGATATGTAGAAATTTTCTCACGATACCGAGCGAACGGCACATCTACGGATCCCTTCCACAAAATTCCCCAGAGTCCAGCCTTTCTGAACAGTACCAGTGTCAGAGATAATCCTCTCATTGTCTCGACCTACCGGACACTTCCGGCTCAGTCAGAGTGTCGCTCACGCTAACACAACCCTTAGCTAGACGCGGATTTCTGTCTCCAACTGAAGAAAAGAATAACTATTTATTTGTTATGTTATTATATCAAACAATAATTAATTTACATTGTACGAGATGACCCATCTAGTCATCTCGCTACAATACTTCCTCTACTAGATAAAATGAAAAATTTTTGATTGTCTTAAAGCTAATAATTTTTTATTTACAATCAATATTCCCATATCTATATGGTTCATAGCTTTATGCCTAATCTATGTTTAGTATTAACGCAAGCTATGGATTTTACATTAAAATCAAGGATGATTGACCTGATAGTTTCACCCTGTTTCTTGCATTTTATTGTATAACACAAGAAAATTTTGGCAAAATTTTTCCGCGCTGCTAACTTGATCTGATAAACAAGTAATGAAATTTTTGGCCATTTTCTCACAAATGTATCCGCTTAGTCATCTGATTTAGCTTTCAATCTTTTTGCGAAACCAATTGTTAAACATTAAAATACATCACTCTAATTACTAAACTTAGAGCAAAAACAAAATATTTATAAACATGACAAAATAATAAGACAAAAAGATATGTACATTAGCTGTATGTGATCCAGCTTAAACATAATGCACAAACAAGCTTGTATATTCTGACACAGAGATATTTTAAGACATCTTTAAGATCTCAAGCTATCCAATATTTATTTAAATATTTGTCACGCCTGCACTTATCGTGGGTATCCATGAGTTTTAACCAAACATGGGTGCGACAATAGTAAAAACCAACAAACATTTCGCTATCAAAATTTGCTGAAATTTAGCAACAACTTTACGATAATAAGGACAAAATCTGAATTTTGAAGATCCGTCCCGTACATATAAAAACTCACTGTTTCCTCAGCAAATCGCAACCAAAAATTAAATTTTTCCGCTCTCGTCCTCACTTGATACAACGAAGCAACGAAGTAAAATTGTGTTTCCCCCGCGTAATGTAACCATTACTTACGATCTCTTTGAAATTCCGTGATAACAAGACAACTAAGTACATCTCTCAGGCAAAGTTTATACGTTAGGCAATTTATACGGCACTTTGGCCACCCTATACACACGCATAACTAGAAGTAAAAGTTGAAATGGTAAGTTTGACCATGTTTCAACCATAGACGATGTGGTATCTGTTGATCACACGCTAGGGATGGGCATTTAAAAAAATATATCGATAAATATCGAATCGATATTTACAAACACTATCGATACATATCGGGGAAAAAATATCGATATTTCGATATATCGATATTTCGATGTTTTTGGTTAAAGGGAGTAATTATCTAAAAAAAAAAATCATAAAATACATCAAAATACTTTAGAAAAATCTGAAAATTAAAGGCACAGGTAGAAATTATACAAACTTTTTTTTTTTAATCAATCAAACCAGTATTCGTCTGATATGGACATCAAAAGGACTCTCTGTTTTATGTGCTCCACCGTCAATCTACAGTTGTTCAGTACAGCTAACTTGACTGCAGGAGCCACTCTGTTGGACGACACAGAAGAAGCTTGACATAAAAAGTATTTCAGCGCGCTGGAGCACTGGTAATTCACTCAAAACTTTACTGGATGTGATTTTCTGTCTATTAATGGTTGGTCCAGATACTGCTTAAGCTCATTAGGAACTGAGCCAGAGCTTGGAACCTCTTGCGCTAATGACACCGACGTCGACGCGCCCTAAACCACCACCACCACCACCACCACCTGGAACCTCTTGGATAACAGTAGTGCCAAGGGATGATGGCTTTTCATGTGCGGACCAAATTGATGCGTTACCTGCGATATATTGTGTTGCTGCTGTAGACCTTACTTCTGGAGAACGTTTTCCTCGTCGTCTAAGTTCCAAGCGAATATCATTAGTTATTGTAGATATCGCATTTGACATACCGATTGGAGAAGTGAAGTGTATACGTTTGAAACGAGGGTCCAAAATGATAGCTGCTGCAAGGAATTTCTTTCTTTCTAAAGGACTTAATTTCTCTCGAATTCTTTGGAGTAAAGCCTCTTTTACCGTGAATCCTAAAGTGGTCGAAGGAGTAGTTGTTCCGTTACTTGTTGAATCAGATTTGTAACAGGAATGGCTAAGCTAGTAGTCACATAATTTGTACCACTAACCTCTTCAGGGGCTTCTTCTTATTTTTATTTTTTATTTTTTTTAAAAAAAGGACCAAGAAGGACAATGAGGTCACTTATTACATTAAGCTGTTAAGTTGCAACCATATCAAGTGTTTTTATATTTTACTGACTTTTTGTTGCTAAGATTTTAGCTACAATTGCAGAGAGTCTGACAAATCGTTCAAACATATTAAAGCAGAAGTTCCATCTGGTGCTAACAGCTTGTGTCAAAGTCAACACCTCTCATTCCTTTTCCCCAGATGCTTCTTGTTCCGATCCTAATAGATCCATAGCACTGACAGACTGCTTAAAATAAGTCACAATACTTTTTACGTGATCGTAGAGTGCTGAAAATGAATTATTTTCACTTAACACTCCATCAACGATTTTCATCATCAGGGCTTGACCAGTAAGTTGTAATGTCTAATCACCAAACCTCTCTGCAATGCGTATGGTGCGAGAGCATACTATGTTGTTGATGGTGATTCATCCGTCGAATGGGAATGTTAAGCTTGGCGCCCCTTTTAGAATGTTTCGCAAAGGTAGGCCTGAACAAGCCCTCTCCGTTCTTTCATCTCTCATCCACAACACTATACTGAACCACACAGTGTCACTGTCATACATAGTTAGAAGCACTGTCACACTGAGGAAGGAAACAGGGATTTTTTTTTTTTTAACTGCTTAACGTCTCTTAACAGCGAGGTCTTTAGAGACGGGAAAGGATGGGGGGCAAGGAATGGGAAGGAATTCGGCCTTGGCCTTTTGAAGGAAGCATCCGGGCATTTGCCTGGAGTGATTTGGAAAACCATGGAAAACCCAAATCTGGATGCCCGGACGGGGATTCGACCCACCATCCTCCCGAATGCGAGGCCAGAAAGCTAACCATTACAGCACCTCGTTCGGTGAAACGGGAAACCCCCCCAGTTCATCTTCCTAGGACTTTCCTTGGAAGGATATACATTGCCCATGGTAATCGCTTACAACCCGACACGAGAGAGGCGTTCGAAGAGGATCATACTGTCAGTAAAACTATTGGTGTCTCAGTGATTAAAAAACTAAAAACCGCTCTCACTACATCAGTCGAAGACAGCAATCACAAGAAATTATTCTTTAGTGGGGCTGTAATTTACGAGAAAGCTATATATCTTACTGCATATTTTAAAGAGCATAACAATGAACTTTAGGATAGAGGATTTAAAGCAACCCAGAATTGGTTTATTAAGTTCAAAGTGCGATAATCACTCCATTACATCAAAATTTTTCTGTATACCTGGAACGTATTCCCTACAATCCTATATAAACTAACATCCTGTACTTAAGGTTTCCATATTCAAGATTTCCGTATTCAAGATCCTCGTATTTGCGGCTAATTTAAGGAACGTATTCCTTGCGATTAAGGAGTTTTGACTGTGGACTAGATTGTAGAGATTTAAATGAATTAACAGTCATTCATAATGACTTGTGGTTCATCAACCCATTAATTGTTATTCGTAAATGGAAAAAAGTTGAAAAGATAATATTTCAACTACAAAGATAAAATAACCACTTACATGCTAACATAAAAATGACGTTAACGTAAAGTTGTTAAAATTTAACAGCTTTTTTTAACCTCTCAACCGCTGATGAAGCAGTTATATTTCAACGAATTCACTTTTTAAGACACTTTCAGAAGATTGGATATGTACGTATATTTCTCCTATATACATGTAACGATTAAATTAGATACTGAATTGCGTTCGTAGAAAAAATATCGAATTGGTGCTTAAAATCGATACACTAAATACAATATCGATGTATCGATATATCGAAAATAAATATATCGGCGATAAATATCGATATTTTTTAGAAAAAATATCGACATATCGATACATCGATATATTTTGCCCATCCCTACCACACGCTACAAAAACTTCTGCCAATAGATAGACATTAAATGTAACTCGCGTAAATGCTCAGACGTTACATACAAGTCATTCATTTGTACCACAGATAGCAAAATTATTTTCTGCACGGCACATTACATTTCTTGCAAACAATTTCTTTTAACCTCGCCATTTGATCATAGTGACAGTTTAGACTTGAGGCGAAAAGTGAAAATCTTCCTTCACAATATATGCTCAGGTTTGCGTAATATTTAGGTTGCGTGGTAAATTTTAAGATTACGGGAATTACGTAAAGCTTTCTTTCAGATTGTGTTCGTTAATGCGAGATAGTAAGAATGACTTATAAGTCTCACGCGGATTCACATAAAGTTAGGAAATGTTGGTTCAGCATCTAATTTCCGAATTTGAAATTTATTTTAAGGGAGCGTGCATAAACCACGTAGCTCCATTTTGGCCTCCTGTGAACCCCCCCTTCCCCCCACGTAGCCCTACGTGGCTTTTGCCTCTACCCCCTCCCCCCCCACGTAGCATGTAGCTTTTTTTCCCTTTTGATTCCAGAAGACATTTTGTCCTGTTTTCTCTTGTCCCACTATTGTAAATTACATACGGAGATAATTAACTGAGGGAAATAAATGTTCACATGCTGTTGTGAGTTCTATTCCTCATTTTAACTGTGAAAAATATTATGAAAGGAAAGCTACGTGGCCTGGCTAGGAACCCCCCCTCCCCCCAAGTAGCCTAGCGTAGCCTTCCAGCCAACCCCCCCCCCCCCCCTGGACCGAGCCACGTAGTTTGTGCACGGCCCCTAACTAGTTTTTGCCTCTGTAAATGAAAGTTTGCGAACTCTGTCGCGTTGGTCCTTTCTCGGCATTTATCATCACCTACACTTTCTTAATTTCTGATTTAACTTAATAGAAGCTACCTTATATACACGATTCCATAATCGGCAACATTAAATCTCAGCTATTTCATCACCGCATTTGCACGCTAGATAATCATGATTAGGAATGATCATTCAGTGACTTTTGATGCGTCCATGTATTTTCTTTTGGAAACCTATTCTGTTTCCCGAATACACAGCTTTGCCGTATTCGACAGAATTTTACAGGACCTGAAAGCTTTTGTTTGCAATATCCACAGAGCATAAACCCTCGGTCCCGCTACCTAATGGGATTCTTGGAAATTCCATTGTGTTCCGCTGCAATCCATTGCTAATGGGAACAGCTGATAGTAACGGCCTTCCTGACCGGCTATTTAAACTGTTATCCATGGCACTGATCTGGTTGACATCCGAGTTTACTGAACTCAAAGACGAGCCACAATTTAACTCCGTAAAATTATTCTCAGCAAAATATTTTAAACCTCGCGTTTGCGAGTGATATTTTTCTGATCGGAAGGAACTAAAAAACTGTGTAGCACTTCTTGTCAAATCAGAGATGGAAAAGTCCCACGGAATGCTTATTGCCTGCGAATTTTGAGAGTAATCTCGCTTTCTCCTGAGCATTGAAACATCAACGGACACTCTTCTTGCCTTAATGAAAGACATGTACTGATGATCCTTCGACTCGTGCCCAACAAATGTTTTATGTTTCACCGACAGCTGTCGCTTTACTTCCGATACGGTACCTCTTAAACAGCTGAGACTATTAAGCTCAGAAATTTTCGCTTTCAAACTGAAAATTTCTCTCACCAGACGCTGAGTGGAGACTTTGTCAACTGATTCACTGACAATCTGCAATTCGACAAGCTGAGACACTTCCTCAGACTGATCGCAGTGATCACACCCCGATTCTATTGTAGTTTGCCCGCGAATAACCGACAAGTTGTCGTCACTGAGCGCGCGATCTACCTCTTGTGTTTGCACATCATTTTTGACTTCGGATAAAATCGCGACGTCAGGTTTTACATTCGCTTCTCCACTATCATTACTTTTCTCTGTTTGCTGAGGAGAGATCGATAATCTGTCCTCAATGACGTGGAGTAGGCGGTCTTAGTGCCTGTCAAGTGCGTCGATTTTTTTCGACAACTGTGATAGCATTTGGTTTTGTGACGCTTGCAACTGTGACTGCATTTGGTTTTGTGACGCTTGCAACCGAGAATTCATTTGTACCAACATGGCCATGATATCGCCTAATTGTGGTGTGTGTTCTTGTGCAACTGGTGTAGTTTTTTTCTGTACTGTGGGTGTTTTTAGTAATGAGTGGAGCTGAGACATTTTCTCTGATTATACCAGAGATATGTGGAAAGTTTTCCATTTCTGTCTCGCCCATGATTGTTGTGCATTGAGAGCTGAAACCCGCTTCAGAAGCTAAATCAACATTTGCAATCCTCTCAGTTTCCGGCATAGTACGTTAATGCATTGCCTCTGTATTTAATTCATTCATGATCTCACTACTTCCCGAAATTACAGTTATGTTTTCCATTTAAAAAATCCCGGATCTAAGCTTCATGAACTAACAAAAGTTAATTAGACTACAAATATTTTGGCAATACACAAAACACCGTAAAATACAAACGTAAATCAGAAATTTTGACAAATAAGCTTGCGATTCCTAAGACAAATCTGAAACATCAAAATTCAGTCAAGTTTGCACCACAAAATAAATCAAAAATTTCTAAAGACAGATAGATCACAACATCATCACAAATCAAAGTCAATGCTGTCATGGATACAACACAAACAGTGCGTGCGGACAGAACCTTTGCACAGATTAACCATAAAAATAACATGGAGTATTGAACAAACTTCCATCATTTATACAGGACTTTCTTATCTTATTTGAGGATTTTAAAATAATCCAACAAACATGAACCCATAAGCATGGATAAATTTTAAGACAAACACAAAAAACTACTTAAAATATGAAAATAGCCAAAATAAAACAGTGTGTACTATTTGTTCATAAATCATTGAGTTAATTAATCAAGAGATTAATTAAATCGAGCCCCACTTTGGGGTAGGCAATTGTAGCGGATTGGTTGGTTGGGCAGATTAATTGCTTACCTTACATGATTTATAATCGCCACCTTCCACTACCTTATGCTAAGCACATATATTAATTTCAGGAAACAGAGGTGAAACCATTACTTCTGTTATTAATATTTGAAAAGATCCTAAAATATTGGTTTATTTGGTACTCATTACTGCTTACAGACAGAGGTATATTTACCATTAATCTTAAACATCTGTCTATGCAAAATAAAGTTCAATGCAATACCTTGTCTTACAGGTGCAACATAGCAAACAAACAATTATTGTTAATTGAAGCTAAGAAATTGCAATACATGTACATTACAAAGATTTACAAATTCCATATGCAACTGAAGCAAAAACTCTCTTATACATAACGAGAGTAATTCTTGTATGACAATGATAACAAGAAAACATCAGATTTAACTGGATTACATAGGGCGCCAGGGAGTTAATTTGTTCCCACAAACAATGGTTATTGAAAGTTTCCAAACATGGAAGTCAGTCTTTCAATTCAAATTGGATAAAGAAAACCAAAAAGCACTCGGCTTTTAGACACAACTAGCTCAGGAATTAATGTCCAGCGGCATAAGAACTCACACTCATCAGGCCGTTAAAGGGCTATCTCAATGATTCGTCTGAGTACACACTTTCTGGAGGTATAATTACCATGTCTGTCTGGCTGCACGCAGTGTCGTAACACGAGCGCTATCGTCTCTCAACGGCGCACCATCCAGGTAATGCTAGGCACTTGTCACGTCAACCAACACTAGTGACAACATAGATCGGACTAGGCGCTCAGTCATCGAAGACTCCAGAACGAAATCATGCGCAGTACTCAGGCAGGCAGTTGCCAGCGCGATCGTTCTGGACGGAATGACCTCTTCTCGACCCTCAGAGCTCGTCTCTCCTTCTCCTCGGCGAGTATCATGAAAAACACAAAATTTGTAATATTTTCAACCACGTGAGGAAATAAACACATGGGATTGGCATCGCAAAAGTCTCCCCTCTATGCTGGCTAGTACATTGCCTCTTATTTGCTAAGAGTCTTCGGGTTTTGTCGGGATTGTTCGGGAGGATATGTAGAAATTTTCTCACGATATCGAGCGAACGGCGCATCTACGGATTCCTTCCGCAAAATTCCCCAGAGTCCAGTCTTTCTGAACAGTACCAGTGTCAGAGATAATCCTCTCATTGTCTCGACCTACCGGACACTTCCGGCTCAGTCAGAGTGTCGTTCACGCTAACACAACCCTTAGCTAGACGCGGATTTCTGTCTCCAACTCAAGAAAAGAATATATTTTTATTTCTTATGTTATTATATCAAACAATAATTAATTTACATTGTACGGGATGACCCATCTAGTCATCTCGCTACAACACTGAGCTTTTTCCTGCGGGGTGAACATTTTCAATAAACATGATGTAACTACCTATTTGTCAGCAAACCGCACCTGAAATGAAACAGATAAAAACTTTGAGAGATACTCTGTAACATGCAAGAAAACTGCATTGTGATATCTCGTTCCGAACATAATTTATTCAATGTTAAAGTTGTAAAGATAATTCTGGGACACCCTGTAATACAGCCATTTCTGCTATATGGCTGCCCAGTTTGGGGAATACCGGCAAATTCGAATATTGAACTCCTACATAGACTTCAAAATTGCTGTCTACGAATAATACTAGGTGCGGGAATGTATACGCCGGTTACACAACTTCTTGATCAAACAGGAATAAATTATATTAAATGTGAAATTAGAACACAGGCAGAAAAATTATATAATAAAATAAACAAAGAGAAACATATAGAACCCCGACTTCGTCGAATTGGTTTGTCTGAACCAAAAACATGGCACAGATACAAGGTTCCGCTAAGTATATCAAACCAAGAACAGTAAAAGACCATTATATGGTTTTTTTCCATAAGACCACCCGAGTGGTGGTCACAGGTTTTCCCCCAAAAGTGATTAAATAAAGAGTGCCCCCAAACCTAACCTTACACTAACAAGCAAAGCTTCCAAAGGAATTGGTGCTTTAGTATATATATATATATATAAAAAAGGAAAAAAAATCCCAATCTCAATAAATTCTTTAATGACGGATTCCTAAAACTACATAGCTAGAACTTTCACATTATGGAACTGTACTAGAAGTCTGGCGGATCCATTGGGAGCGAAACCGTCTTCTGATTGGCTGACTACAACCCCAGTTCTATTATGCTTGTCCGACAAGCCGGGAAAGCCTTGCTTCTCGTATCAATGTTGATGCTATCGTCATATCGGCCATGACGCGAGACGCGGCTATGGAGAGAGGCGTTCTAACTGTTAACTGGACATAGAGACTGCCCTACAGAATCTATGCTTCCAGAAGAGAATGAGTGCGTACCGTCGCTCGTTTTTTTTTAACTGCTTAACGTCTCTTAACAGTAAGGTCTTTAGAGACGGGAAAGGATGGGGGGCAAGGAATGGGAAGGAATTCGGCCATGGCCTTTTGAAGGAGGCATCCCGGCATTCACCTGGAGTGATTTGGGAAAAACCATGTAAAACCCACATCTGGATGCCCGGACGTGGATTCGAACCGCTGTCCTCTCGAATGCGATGCCAGAACGTTAACCGTTACACCACCCCGCTCGGTCCGTCGCTCGTAATTTATCCCGATCGCCGAATGTTCGATCGGTCGTCACCCGGTCATCGCCTTCTATCCTGGCATCAACTGACGCAAGACTCTGAAGAACGTGACTGACTCGCGCGGACTCTTCATGTGCGTTTGGGACGTTACTTCTAACTAAAAGTACTAATATTTTATCATTAAATTATACTTTTCAAATCCGTCCTTTACACAAATAGCTCTTCATGTTTGTTGATGAACAGTTGAAATAGGTTCCCAAGTGCAACCAATTCCGGAATTTGTTTTCTTTATACTGCACTAAAATCAAAATACTTTAATTCTAAGGCACACTATAAATTTTGTAAACAGCAGCTCAATTTTTTTTTGCACTTATTTAAATTGTGGTCCAGTACTCGAATTTTTTGTTTGTACCCCGCCAATCATAAGATGTTAACTGCATCAGTGAGTTAAGGATTTTGTCTATTTTATTTATCTCGAAAACAACGATGCAACAGAAAGACTCTTCGAGAGACTGCCAGTAAAAATGGTGACCGTGCAGTCAATAAAAAGACGAACATTAAAAGTCGAAAGTTCATGATACTGGCGTCAGTGATACTGTCTGCCGTCATCGAAATAAGAGAAAGTATTTTGTTTTAAAACATTTGCTGTACGGAACATTTGCAAGGCACTTGAGCATAATCAGGATGAGTCTAGACACAATTTAATACCGACTTTACATCTGAAGCTCATCGAGCGTACAGGTTCGTTTGTATCTGGTATGGTCATGGTATGTTCATCATAAGACAGTTCAGTTTTGTTAGGTTCAATGAATCATAAATAAATGGACTACTTTTATGTTTTGCACTGCCCCATATTCTCTGAAGTTTGTCACTATAAGCTAAAGCTAAACTTGGTATTCTATAAGACCTGTAATTAAGTGAGATCCATTTATAGTAACAGGAAGTAAGACCTTCATTATTTAATCTAAGAACAATCGAAGAATAAAATAGAGGCACTAAAATGAAATTCCAATACGTAGCCAGTCACACAAAGCTTTGCCTAATTATATCAAGACAATATAGAACGTTGTAATACCCTTAAACATTAAATTTATATTTCTGATGCGTGTAACTGCGCTCTTAAAATATGAAGTTTTTACGTCGAAGTTAACAGTTGAAATTACTATAGCACAGTGAATTAATTTTACGTTCGTAAAGAAAAATATGCAATGAAGAACAGGAATGAAGATCGTGAAGAAGGAAATGATAATTAGATCCTAGCCACGTTCCAAGTATGGAGAGACCGAGAAAAACCATAGTCAGGTCCAAATCTCCTTTCGATATTTTACCTTAGAACAACGAGAGATGAAAATGATGCTGTAATAATTTTTTAAATATCTTTATCATTTAAATAACAGTTAGTATATAACTTTACGATGAGAGTGTTACTATCTACGAAAATTCTTACGAACCATGTATTGGCCGCCGACCCTAAAGCGATAATCTTACCGAGCAAAACAAAACTATAGTTTGGTCAGGAATGCAAGCACGGAAGCATTGTAAAGTTCATTATTATTTTACTATATCATTAAAGTCCGTTTAAGATTGTTGGAAAGTGCTAAAGAAATGTGCCTTTATGAAGGAACCTATGCGGCGTTTCCCAAGATCGATTTCGGGAAATCATGGAAAACCGAAATCTGAATGGTCGAGAAGCGAACACGGGTCCTCCCAAATATCAAATTAAAACTTAAATGCTCATCCACAAAGCTCAAATCATTGTGGAATATTGATTAACGTATGCATGAATTAGTTAAAAAAATATTTAATTACAAGGACGATATTTACGACACCAAATATGATCCTGTGTTTTTTTTTTTTTTTGGTGTGGGTGGACTACATTAATCGAATTGAATGAATTAATACTACAATCAATTCCTGATATCCCTCGATAATGTTTTGAATTATTACTATTATTTTTTGAATGTTGGATATGGCGTTTAGTAAATATTTAGAGCTAAATAGCGATAGGAAAACATTTTAATCTTGCTTTTACAGCAAAATAAAACGGATTAATCGTTATAAATAAAACTTGGGGTGTTGTAAATGAAGTTAGCAAAGTGTCAGTAAAGAATTGATTATAAAAGCGAATGTTGCACGCATTGTTTTATGAATGGGGGGTCGTATGCCTGTTGAATCCTGCATTAATGACTGTGCGTTAAAATTAGCGCAAATGGGGGTATCGATTATAATAAATGGAGTCGGGTATCAATTATAAGAACGGGAATGGAATATCGCTCACAAAGAGGGGTGGGGAGGGGAGTATCGATTACAAGGAGGGGGTATCAATAACTATTTTCCCATGATCCTTGCGCTTATAGGAAGGTACGTAAGAGCCCATGTTAAAATAGTGACCTTTTTGTCCAGGGGTTGTGCCCGCCCCGAGGAATCATATCTACTGACCGATAATTTTTCACGTAGCTTTAATTTCTTACATTATATTGCATTAAAATAAAAACAAACAAAAAAAAAAAAAAACTTTAGGATATCAGTTTGAAAACCAGATCTAAGGTAATAACTAACAGAAGGGAAAGTTTTAGTTTTTTTTGCTTCTCCACGTTAATATTTGGTGCTAGAATCAAAATGGTAAGGCATTTCTGCACACATCAGGGTTGCGCGCGAAGTAGTGGGCAAGCGAGCGTCCAATAAACCACGTACCTCTATTCTGGCCTCTTGTGAATCGCGTACCTCCCCCCCCCCCCCGTAGCCCAACGTGGCTTTTGTTTTCTACCCGCCTCCCTCCGGGTAACACGTAGCTTCATTCCCTATTGATTCCTGAATGCATTTTGTACCGTTTTAATCTTGTCAGACTATTCTAAATTTCATACGGAGATTATTAAATGACGGAAATAAATATTTACATGCTTTATCTCATTTTTCACTGTGACAAATAATATGAATGAAAAGCTACTTGGCCTGGGTCGGAAACCCCCCACGTAGCCCAGCGTAGCTTTGCAGCCAACCCCTCACCAGACCAAGCCATGTAGTTTATGCACGCTCCCCACATGCAAGTACGTATATGATAAGTATGATCGTGGTTTGCGCGCGCTTTCTGCCATAACTCCGCAACCAACCCCTGCAGACCCGTGGGGGTTATGTGGTATGGAAGCCCTTCATCCCACATCCACGAAGAAGGTTTCCGTTTTGAACTGCAAGGGATGGGTTCGGCGTTATAGGTTTCAAAACAGGGCATCACAATAATTTAATTCTTATAGGAAGTTGGTGAAGCAGCTGGGAATCGAAGTGTCCGAGGCTGGCCAGAATGATCCAGACAGAATGTTTCAGAGTTTTCTAGAATGTACAACATTCTAGAGAATGTTGTATAATTTTCCATAATATTACTAGAATGTTCTAAAAACTGGAAACGGATGTCCAGAATCTTCGGACGATTGGCTCCAAACTAGAAAAGATCATCAAGAGAAGGTTCTAGAAGTCCCTGCACTCAGGTCTCTCTGATACCATCATTTAACTTCGGTTTTCGAGTACAACACTCGTTTGTCCATTTATTGCAACTCCTCATAAAACACATCACAAAAGGTTTTGAAAGTAAGAGACATACAGTACCTATCTTTACTGATGTCGCCCAAGCTTTTGTCAGAGATTGGCATCCAAATATTTTTTATAAACTAAAGATGCTCGATACTCCGATATACATATTCACAGTCGTCACTATTTTCCTCAAAAATCGATCTTTCTCTGTAATGAAATATAATGTCTGAAAAAAAAAAACCATATGAGGAGTTCCGCAAGGTTCGAGCTTAGGAGCTCTTTCGTTTAACATATATACTGAATTGAAATGAATTTAATTGAAATGGAGTGCATGTACCGGTGGCAACTTACATAGTCATCTATTTACCACTTTTATTATTATTATTATCATCTTATACACTTTGAGTATAAATTTCTCCATCTGTCTACTTTTGATGTTAACTAATTTTAAATTCCTTCGGGGTTTTTGGTAGATTACTCATCACTTTCCTTGGTAATTAATTCCTAAACCTGACACCCTTACACACAAAAGAAATTTTTTTCCCACTTCCTTATGAATGAAATCAAGTGCCAGTTTGTATTCACCGTCATCATTTCCCTTCCTTGCACTACTCCTAATTTTCCGCCAGTAACTTTCCTCGCCACATAAACACCATACGCCAGGTACACATCGAGCACTATCTTCATCCTCCTCCTGTGTTCTAATGACTCCCAATCCACTTCCTTATCTATATCAGTTACTAATAGGTTCGTGAGGTAGCTTACACAAACAAATCTACCTGATTTCCTTTGCTTAGGACTGTATTTGATACCAAAAATGTAGGTCCGAAACTACACCACCATATTAAGGTAACGGTATGACCAAAGTTTTGTAACGCAATTCCCCACTCCTGTGACACATCCTCTTATCACCATCTCCAGAAAATGAATGATTTCGAAGCCATTTCCCGCTACTACCCAATGTGTCATCCCCATTTGAGTTTATCAATGTTATGCCAAGATATTTAGAATACCTCAAGCCTTGAATAAGCAAATCTGTCCCCACGCTATAATGATAAACAACCGATAGTTATTTTAATCTGTGTATCTAATAAGTTGAATCTTCTTGGCATTTTTATCTTCGTTACATGTTGATCTACTTAGTTTGGGTGTTATGGCAGTGCACCCGCCAAGTCGAGTCAACGGCGGCCCAGCCTACCCTTTTCTCGAAGCGATTCGAACTATTTTTGAACCTCAATTTCTTCGGTCGTATTCACGCTACATGTCTCAAATTTCTGTTATGCGTAGATATCAGCAATCATTAGCAAAAGTAGTAAATTTTATTTTGTTACTGTTTTTAGTTCATATGCTATTCGGATGCACACTTTAAGCGATTTTGTCACTGTCTGACTGACTGACTGCTAATCGTCAAAACTCTAAGGCAATCCCGTAGCCGTAGAAAGCTGAAATTTTGTACAGAAATAACATTTTACACCACATATGATCAGAAAGTCTGAATCTCGTAAATTTCAATATACCTACCCAATACCTACCCCTAACGTGAAACGCTTTCTACTCTATATAACTTCATATACCTCAGATTTTCATTGTAGAGTGAAACTTAGTAAGTTGCTTACTTGGAAGTTATTGAATTCAAAATTTTATTTCTACCACTACACCCCGACATCAAAATTACACTTTACTTCCAGTAATCCTTGAAACTAGTAATTTGGTACATATATAGTTTGATCCCTGAATCATAATAAAAGTCTAATATTGGA
>JARYHS010013630.1:308191209-308286132 GCA_031002005.1 Vandiemenella viatica | reverse complement strand
CCTCAATAGGAACTAGCTATAAGAGTAATGTTTTAAACTTGGGCGTGTAATAAATGATGAGTCAGTTACTTGTTTTAGAAAGTACCTCAATACCACAAACTGGGAACTTGTTTACATTGCACAAGGTATGAATGAATAATACAAAATTTTTCGTAGCATGGTATTACAATATGTTGAAACTTGCTTCCCCTTGAAAAAGTGTCGTACTTCTTGAAAAGAACAAAAACCATGGATAACTATGGGCATTAGAACATCATTCATTTGTAAAAGGAAGTTATATTGCCTCTAGGAACAGTCAGAATGCTAATTTTAAAACACATTACAAACAGTACTGCAAAATACTGAAAAAGGTTATTAATGAATCTAAAAGTATGTGCTGCAAAAACATAAAATTCATGGTTCTGAAAATAAAATTAAGACAATATGGAACACTGAAAAAAAAAAATAGTAAAAAATAACCAAACTAGTAATGACATTTTTATCAAAGAAAAGTCTGAAGAATCTAATTTTTCAATTGCGGATATATTTAATAATTATTATTTACCTATTGCTGATAAATTGGTTGCCAATAGCTCAGTAGCACACAGCATGGATTTTGTTAAAACAGGCTTCCAAGAAAAATTTAACACTATGTCTGTAAATTTAGCTACTCCAGAAGAAATAAGAAAAATTAACAGGTCTCTTATGAGCAAATACTCAAGTGGTTATGATGGGATTTCCAGCAGGTTAATTAAATTGTGCTTCACAAAATTAAGTTATATACTAAGTTATCTTCACTTGAGGGTACTTTTCCAGAAAGTCTTAGGTATGCTGTAGTTAAATCACAATATAAAACCACTCTATAAGTCAGCCGTATCAAATTACCATCCTATTTCATTACTAACCATCTTTTCCAAAGTTTTCGAGAAAGCAATATACAATATAGTTTTAGAACACCTTAAAAATAATAATATTCTAACTAAATCATAATTTGATATTCAAAAGGGTCATTCAACAGAACAAGCTATATTTGCATTCACTGACAATATTTTAGAAGGAACAAATGATAAATTAATTCCTGTGGGAATTTTTTGTGACTTATCTATGGCATTTGACTGTGCAGTTCATAAAATTCTGATACAGAAATTGGTATAGATGGCATTGTTAATAATTGGCTTGGTTCTTCTTACCTTCTGAATAGAAAACAGATAGTGTCAATAGAGAATTTTAAGGCAGCCTTAAGTGGTCCACTGTTTTCTGAGTGGGAATTAATCAGATGTGGAATACCTCAGGGTTCTACATTGGGGCCACTATTGCTTTTAATGTATATATATGTTCTACCCTGCGTTTCATCTAAAAACTCAAAATTTGTCCAACTTGCGGATGACACAAACATAGGAATTAAAAATACCCCAGATTTATCTACAGTCCAGTCACATTAATGTGACCACCACCTACTTTCGACGTCAACGTGAAATAACCAATCACAGAAGGCAAGTGGCAGCACATTACAGTGGAATGTATATAAAGGATGCCCTAGAGCATTGGAAAGGATTTCAATCATTGGCATAATGCAGAAACATAGCAATTTATCCAACGTCAAAAAGGGCATGATTATTCGCTTACGGGCCAAGGGTGGAAGCATTTCTGAAAGGGCTAATTTTGTGAACTGTTCACTATCCGCCGTGGTGAAAGTATACCGTGCATGGCAAAATGGCACTATTCAAAATCAACGGCATGGAACATGTGGTTCACCACGGGCTATAGATGACAGAGGCAAACGAAGGCTATGGAAATGCGTTCAGCAAATAGATGTGCAACTGTTGAGCAACTGACTGCCCAGATGAACCAAGGGGCTACCAAGAGTGTATCCTCAACAACGGTTCAGCAAACATTGCTGTGCATGGGTCTCCGCAGTAGATGCTTGGTTAATGCACCTATGTTGACTGCTGTTCATCGGCAACGAAGGCTAGAATTTGCACGCCATTACCGCAACTGGACATCCACAGAGTGGCGACAGGTGGCTTTTTCCGATGAATCACATTTTATGCTCCATCGGACAGATGGACGTTGGCGCATACGGCGTGAAACGTCTGAAAGCAAACACCCTGCAACAATTTCCGGAAGGATCCAGGGTGGAGGAGTGAGCATTATGGTTTGGGGAATGTTTTTCTGGCATTCATTGGTGAACTCATCATTGTGGAAAGCACGATGGATCAGCACAAGTATGTATCTGTCCTTGCGGACCATGTCCAACCCTACATGCGAATAATTTTTCCTCAGAATGATGGCATCTACCAGCAGGACAATACGAGGTGTCATACAGCTCGCAGTGTATGTGCGTGGTTCGAAGAGCACCAGGATGAGTTTACCTTATTCCCCTGGCCAGCAAACTCAACGGATTTAAACCCAATCGAGAATCTGTGGGACCACCTCGATCAGGTTGTTCGCGCCATGGATCCTCAACCGCGTAATCTAGCGCAGCTGGCCACAGCACTGGAGTTGGAATGGCTCAACATCCCAGTGAACACCTTCAGAAACCTAATTGACTCTCTTCCTGCACGCCTCTCAGCGGTCCGTTCTGCCAAAGGTGGTTATTCTGGTTTTTGAGAGGTGGTCTCATTAATGTAACTGGTCTGTGTATTTCAAATTATGTCGTTGAACTTATTAATAAATGATTTACAGCTAATGGCTTGTCTTTAAACTTCGATAAAACTCAATATTTGCAATTCAGTACACCACACAGATTAACACCAGATATAGACATAAAATTCGCAGGCCAGTCCATTCAAGAGGTAGAGTGTGTGAAATTTCTAGGTTTGCCTATTGATCATAATTTAAATTGGAAGATACATGTTTCTCACTTACTAAAGTGATTGGGTGCAGCCACTTTTGTAATTTGTACGATTTCAGCTATAGGTGATCTCCGTATGAGGCAGTTAGTTTATTTTGCTTATTTTCACTCCTTAATGTCACATGGAATAATATTCTGGGTCAATTCTATCCATAGAGTCCAAAAGTAATTAATAAGTGGAGTTAGTAATAGTACTTCTTGTTGAGAACTTTTCAAGAAGTTAGGGATTTTAACATTGGTGACCAAGCGTACATATACACATTAATGTCCTCAGATCAATGTAATCAGATCAAGTAAAATTTTAACTTCCACCTTACATGTAAACACCATTGTGCTACCTTAAATTCAACTACAGCAAGCCCCTGCAATGAAGATATCATTATATGTGAAACTAGGGAAATTGGAGTTGCAATTTAAGTAATGTATTTGTTGGATGTGGCAAAGGAAAAAGACAGGAAATAGTAAAGGAATTATCTTTTTTCTTGCTGTTCAACATGTTATCAGTGACCAAGGCCCTTAAGAATATTACACACCATTAAGAACATCCCACTCTAAGGGCATATCATCATGGGTCTAGAATAGTTCCTGTTTTTAGGATGAATCTTTATGACAGGTTGACCTGGTTCATGTAGTCAAGTTTGTAGGAAACTTCGGCGAGTGCACACCTCCTGAGCGAAACGACTCATCCTCTTTAGCACGAATAAAGTTTAAAACCGAAATATTGTGTATTCTTAGGTTTGTGATATATGTTCTTCTCCCGTCACTGCCTTCAGCTTTGGTGGGTGATGAATCGTTTTCCCTTTCCTTGTAATTTGTATTGCCTAAACCGTTTCCTTTTTTAATTACTGCTTGCTTTGAAAGCATCAAGTTTTTTTATTGAGACTGGGCAAACACTCATAATGTTATCATTGGTCACAGTATCTCTAACGGCCAGAGAACTTAATACACATTCCATATTATTACAGTTGAGCAACTCCGAAGAAATGAATTGCCAGAATAGAGGATTTGGTAACATATTTGATCTGACGTCCACTTAAAATAACCTAATAACTCACATACAGTGAACATGAACAAAGACCATTAATGAAAGTTGTCGGTAAAATACCTAAAAAGCAAGTAAACCATAATGCATAAGCTTTTATCAAGCAACAACATTAGTGAAGTTATAATTAAACTGAAATTTATCCCAAGCTGGAATGACAATTGGCATTCATGGTTACAGCAGAGACTATGAGTAATTTAATGATTTAAAAGATTTTTTAAGTTGCTTTCATTAGCAACATGTTACTGAAAAGCAGAACCACATTTTTTCAGCTGCAAACTTTATCAATATTTTTTAACTATGAAATTATACGAAGAGCAAACTTAATAAATGTATAATGGCAATTAATTTGGCAGCAGTTGCTTAGCTATTAAATTGTGGACGTAACTACGAATTTCTTCTAATAATATCTCTGGTTGCTCTTTGTGAGCGAAGGCTGACCCATTCCACAGCCAATAGGTATTGAGGTGAGTGAATTAGTGAGCTTACGAAATTATATAGTAGATGTACAAACTATGCAAAAAATAAAATATATCTACCAATCACAAAAATTGAAGGGACGAGGGCAGCAGTTCGAAAGAACATTCCCAATCACTAAAAACAGACTACTCCTTTAACCAAATCCCCTTCTGAACTCCAGAGATGGGAATTTGCCCATCAACACATTATGGATAGAAACAAATACTGAATGGAATAAATAAAAATATTTGGAAAAACATTTAAGCTAACCAAAACAAAACAAAAATGTGGAGGAAACTAAAAGCATCAAAACTGGAGCCTGGTGGCCAATCTGCTGATGATGTCTATAGCCTAAATGTAGAGATGAAATGGACTGCAATATAAGGAAAAATATTTTAGCATGAATACTTTTATAGGAAAAAATCTAAAATAACAGAGAGTCAGAGCTCGAAATAAAAAAAAAAAAAAGGGCAAGGCAAACTTGGTGAACAGACAGAACAGAATATTTGAAATGCACAATTCAGGATTTCAGCTGTAATGGATATGTGCAGATTGGTGATTAAAAAATCGCATAGGTTAGGAAAAGGTGAAAAGGGTCTCAAATCATTTGTTAGTAAAAAAAAAGATTCAGGGTATATTTTACAAAGTTTGTTTCAGAAACTTTTATCACACCCTTCTTTCCTCCAGTGCTTTCAAACAAGCATTGAAATCTATTTCCTTTTTTCCTTCCTATTTCAAAAAAATCCTTCATTTTATTCTATTTTCCCTCGCTCAAACATATGCAAAATGTGGAGATAAAAAAAAGAAGGTTTTAACTTTAATGAATGCTTTGTTAAATGGTAGAACACTGTAGAGAACATTCCACTTGTAAAAGTAACAAACCTTAACATCACTACTTAAAATCTTATACTTTTAACTTTACCAAAATCTGAAACGCAAATAATGATAGTAACTGATTTTTTCATGCATCCACTGTATTTAGATAATAATCATCCTGGAAACTTTTCCCAGTGCTACAGCGATGAAAAATCTAAGTTATCCTTAAATTTCTATCCATATGAATACACTGACTGGTCAGCTACCACAAAGAGGAAATTGGCTACCTCACATGTGTACACCAAAATGGATAAATCCAGTTATAAACTGTCTTAACATTTTGAATAATCTATTGTGGGTGCAGTAAACCTAATTAAAATTATAAACACATGTGGATCTAGGGAGAAGAACACCATTTTTCACCTTTTAAACAGGCTATTTGAACATGTTCTTCACAAGTTTTGCATATCTTTCATTCATTTCTTTTGTAGTCTCTTTAACTTCTTGCAATCTCTCCTTAGCTGCTGTGTTGTTTGGTTCTATTTCCAACAAAGCTTTCAAATCATTCTCTGAGCTCTCATAATTCTGAAGTTCCTTGGCAGCTACAGCACGTTTGTACAGAGCTTTCACATTTTTTGGATCCTGCTTCAAAACTTTTGAGCACAGCGTCATAACATATTCATAATTTTTCTGAGATAGCTGACAAGAAGCCATGTTACTTAGTATATTTAATCGCAGGAATAAAATGCTCTGATCTATTGATGAATTCTCTGACAGAGACTCAATAGGGCCAATGGTAACAATGATTTTGAAAGCTTTGCTGAATCTGTAGAATGAATCTTCTATACACCCTTCTCTATAAAGCTTTACACCTCTTTCTTTATAGTCAAGGGCAATATCATGTTTCTTTTCTTTAGTCCATTCAAATATCAGTTCTTCATGATGTAACTCTATTAATTCCACTGTACACTCAACAACACCCTTAAACAAAGAACTTGTCTCCATGTCATCCCAATTCTGATACTCTTTTGAAGGCACCTTTATTTTAAAATGGCTGACTTCTGAAACTGTCATTGTCTGCACACACATTTCCAACAGTCTATCTAAATTACAATCAGCATCATTTATTTTCAACAGACCACTGAAGTCACATCTAAAATAGACACTGTACTGCTCTAAACTTGTACCTTCCATGGCAACATTCATTATTTTTATTTTACACTCTGAAAAATCTCCAGGTATTTCACCCCATTTCCCAGGGCATATTAAAGTTTTTTTGATTAAAGATTCCATCAGTCACAGGTTACTCTAATTTCTTGTTTCTTCCAATCAATAAGAGATAATACAGATATTCCCATCCAATGTAACTGTAAAAACAAAAAATAAAACAAAATTAAAAAACTGATTAATGTATGATCTCAGATTTCAAAAAAATAATTTTCCTAGAATTACTATTCTGAGTAAAGAATCAAGTTAAAACATATTGCAGTATGCAAAACTTACACAGAAAATAGTTTCGTAAAATGAACAAGGCTTAAAAATTAACTAGAATCAAGAATTACATTTTTCTGAAGGCTGTATATGAAACTTCAAAATATGTTACAGATTACATGTAGGCTATCATAAATGCACTATACCACAAACCTACTACACTGTCATAGCAGGGGGAGGGGTAATACTCCCATGTGGCACATCCCAGGTGTCGGGATAGGGGTGTCCTCACCGGTTTACCGGCGGACATGAGAGAAGTAAAATAGCTCTCGTGGAGCAAACACACCGCAGCAAGTCACCAGCTGCCTGTAAAAACTAACAATCCATAAGATGGGAGTGAATTGATAAAGCGATTCATTTTCCCTGCGTGTTTTCATGCCCACCATCAAAAATCAACCATAATTTAGCGTGATGGAAACACAAGCAAAAGAGCTACTGTCTCAGGCTGAAGCTGAAGACAGTGATGAACCTGGTCATTCAGATTCTGGGAGACCAGGACATCGTGCAGGGAAGGATCGAAGCTTCCCAAACCACCTCAAACTCAAAAGAGTACAGTTTAAGGTCGGGCCACACTAGACCGCAATGCAACCGGGGCGCACCGCACCGTCACTTTTCTTATTGTTGTCGCTCACTCGATTGAAGTGAGATCAAACGACACCGCGTGTCAGCCGACACACGGCCGCGTGTCGGCCCGGATAAATTTGGTTTATATTTTGACGGTGCAGCCCGGTGTCGGTCTGCTGTCGGGCTGGTCGATATGGAGAACTGTATAGAAAGAGTTCGGAAATTTCCGGTTCTTTACGACTAAATATTGTTTTAACGTTACTGATTGCTTTAGAAGTGTGTCCTTTTTTTTTTTCAGCCTCACTTTAGGTTCATCAGATATTTATAAAATTTAGGTAGAGTCCTTGCATGTTCGCATTAACAAATCAAATCTTTGCCACTGGTGAAAGTCGATTTTAAGGCATGTAAAAATTGCATCCGAGATCCGGATTTTGAACCGGGGACCTTCCTTACCCAAATCACTCACCGCAAGCATCTGAATCTAGAGGTACTGGAGAATATGTATTCAATCATATAAAAGTACATTTGTGTTTTGAAGTGGCAAAAATAAATTATAAGTACGTTTATTTTATTATGTTTGAATAATAATTTTTGATTATAACCAGATTTGTCTCTTGTCTCAGAAGGTTACGGCGTACAATTGGGGAAATGAAAGTCCCTGGTCTGCATTAAAATAAAAATGTATAATAATCTTATTGTTTTTTGTTAAAAAAAATATTGAGTGACTCGAAAAGGAACCTCAACCAAAACAAACACGTTAAATGTGAAGTGAGTGATGCTTGACATTTAATCATGATTATATAGAATTACACGAAAATCTTTCAATACAGTGTGACGACCATTTTGTTAAAACAGTTTTGGAATACTATTTTTGTGCATAAGAGATCAAACAATTAGGAGATAACAGGAGTCACACAAAAAAAGTATTTTAGCGTACTTTATTACCTTTGTAGATTATAAAGTACAGTACTCTATAATAAAGTACGGGTGGTAGCCGCAGCTACGATACCGAAATCACTTTTAAGGTAATTTTTTAACATTAATTCCGTGAAACAGTCAGTGTATACATTAAAGGAGACCGAGTAGGAACCTGTCCATCACACGGCCGTGCTACGGACCAGTGTGGACGCGAGGGGGGCGAGCCGTCACAAGGCCGAGTGACGGTGCGGTGCGCCCCGGTTGCGTTGCGGTCTAGTGTGGCCTGACCTTTATTGGTACACTTAACGTACAGACATTAACCAAAACAGGGAAACTTAAGGTACTGACAGATACCTGTGACAGGTTAAGGATCCTCATACTTGCAGTACAAGAAACAAGGTTCTGCAATTCAAATCATTTTGACTCAGGTGGATATCGCATCTATAAGGTAAAACCACAATTAAATTATCTAATAGTAACTTACGAGTATTTGGAACTGATTTCCTAGTACACAAGAGTATCCAGAACTCGACTGTAGACTTCTCATAACCATCAGAGCATCTCTTTCTGCTCATAGTAATAAGGCCAACACACTGGTGAATGCACATACCCCAGTTAAAAACAAAATCGAAAAGTTCTGGTCACAAATAGAAAGAGTACTTGCCAAAATCCCTAAACACTACCTATGTCAATATCCTGCTCAGAGACTTTAATGCATAAATCGGCAGAGAAAGGGAATATAGATGCATAATCGGGAATTTTTCAGCACACAGAAAGACAAATGCCAACAGACGGCACCTAATGAACACCTGTGAAATGGCCAATCTCCAGTTAATGTCCGCACACTTTAAGAAGCCCCCTTAGTAGATGACCGCTTGGAAATCATCAATCAACCACATAGGTGAATACCATATTGATCATGTAGTGATTGCCAGAAACTTCTCTCCAGAAATTATGAATGTGTGAGTACGTAGAGTCTGACCACTACCTTTCACAAATCAAAGTTCGTTTCAGACCCAATCAGAAATGATATAAAAAGCTCAAAAACCCACGCATTGATCCAGAATACTTACAAGAACACGCACAGACAAACACACAGACATGGGACAAACTTCTTGATAACATTCAAGAATCAGCAAGGAAACTTGGCCAGCCCCAACAGAGACAGAAATACAGACAGTGGACATCAGAGTGTGATAAAGCACTGGATTCACGTATCAAAGCTAGAAAGAACTGACATAGTAACCGAACACTAGGTAATTGGCAATTTTTTTTCAGAAACACAGAAAAGAAGCTCTGAAATAATCAGACGAGTCAAATGTAAGTACCACATCAAAAGATTAGAGGAAACTGACAATGACTTTAAAAGAAACAACACAAGAAACTTTTTCAAAACTTTCTGGGAAGAACTGTCTACCTTTAAGCCTCCTAGTTTCTGCTTTCATCGACCTGATGGTATGCTTGAAACCAACACAAAGGCCAATCGTGACATTCTGAAGCAGTTCTTTGAGAAGTTATACAACTGTGAACCACCTACAGAGAAACTCCATTTGCAGATATCCTCACCAAACCATGACTCAGCTCCAGTAATACTGGGTGAGATCCGAAACTACATATGTCAGTTGAAAAATAACAAAGTGCAAGGGGAAGATGGAGTAATAGGCGAGATGCTGATTCACACTATTATTTCAAATATATGGGAGACTGAAGTCATACCTGCAGATTGGAAAATTGTATTAATTCACCCGCTACATAAAAAAACAAAACAGGACAGATTCAAACAATTTCCAAGGGATTTCATTTCTGCCAATTGCTTACAAAGTACTTTTTTGTGCCCTCCAGTCAAGTTTGGAGAAGCAGACAGAACACAAGATTGGTGAATACCAAGCAGTATTCCAGCCACACTGATCATGCATAGAACAGATCTGATCTAAAGATGACACTCCAATATCGTCAGTCAAACCGCACAGTGGTAACTTCTGTAGACTTTAAGAAAGCATATGATTTGATTGTCCGCATTACGCTGTTCAATATACTACATGAGTATGGAGTAGATAATAAAACCACTATTTTAATACAACAAACTTTGACAAATATAAATCCAAAAGTAAAATTTTATGGGAAAAATCTCTGAATCATTTGAAATTAAAACTGGTATAAGACAAGGGAATGGGTTATCACCACTGCTGTTCAACCTGGTACTAGATAAGACCATTAGCATATGGAAAAAAGAAATATCTGAAATATGTATGGGAACAAAGGATAAACGAATCAACATAAAATGCCTTGCTTCTGTGGATGATCTAACAGTAACTACACAAATTCCTGAGGAAGCCAAACATGCTGTTGAGAAGCTTCATGAGATAGTCGTCAAAACCAGCATCCAAATATCTTATGAGAAAACACAATATATGGACTCCAAAAGCACAAACCTGAAGACACTCATGACCAAATATGGCACTATCAAACAATTTAAACACTTTAAGTACTTAGGAGAAATTATTGGGAATTCTGGAAATGAGAAAGAAGCCCCCCCCCCCCAAAAAAAAAACCACACTGAAAAACTGTGAAAAGCAATGCAATTACTTGGAATACTTACAATAAGAAATCACTTTCCACCAAAGCCAAATTCCATCAGTACCACACCGTCGTTCTTCCAGGAGCAGTGTACCTGACAGAGACATAATCATTAACAGTAAATGTCAAAGGAATAAAAAAAATAGAAAGACAGATACTGTGAAAAATATTTGGCCCCAAGATCCAAGATGGCATCTGGATGCGCAAAAGCTCAGAAGAACTGTATTCACTGACCGAACGATTCACCTCACCAACACGGAAAAGACGCATGAAATTCTATGGACATATAGCATGAATGAATGACTCACGACTGACCAAGAAAATTTTCCACATCGTCAACGGACCCCGACAAACCAAAGCATGCTGGTTTATAGAAACCCAGAAGGACCTCGTAGAAGACAGCCTTGACCCATTGACATCTTCACACATATATATATATATATACACACACACACACAATTAATCACTTCACATAAATTTGTCCCTAAGATCCCAATAGCAAACAATCTGAAGCTCAGAAATGCATGGATACAAGAGAGACGTCAAGCCCACAGCAAAAGGAAGAGCAGGTTTTGGGAAGGTGAGAAGAACAGCAAGAAGAATTAAAAGGACAATGCAAATTAATGGTTCCACGTGCTCCTTAGTGGGGTAAACGATAAAATAAAGTAATAAATAAAAATTCACCTTACATATAAGCTATCATTAATTCACCTTTATAAACTGATTTTTTTCCATTGTAGTTTTATGGCATTTAGAGGCAGGATAGGATGGATTAAAAAAGGGGAGGGGAAGCAAGGAATGGTAAGGAATTTGGCTCTGGTCTTTTAAATGAACCATACCTGCATTCACCTAGTATAACTTTGGGAAACCACAGAAAACAAATTTGGATGACCAGACAGGGATTTGAAGCTGCATCCTCCCAAAGGGTCTAGCGGAATAAGACAGTGAAAAGTGCCCCTGTCCCATCCTGTTCATGGGGCATACCAGTTCGTAGATCTTGGTTAGCATAGCCTTCTGACCGATTTTTATTTCAATGCCGCCACTCACTGGTGTGAAGACCCGATTGGGGCCTAAATGCATAACTCATGAAATCAATGCGGGAAAATTCTGAAAAAAAATCAGTGATTTGCACATTACTACAGGAAATATCTAGTATTTTGTGGAATTTTTTGGTGCATTTTACAATGTTTTATCACAATTTTTTTATATCGAGTTCCTAGTAAACAAAGTCATTTCCTTGAGTGACAACATTTAGATTTTTACTGTAGAATCATCTATGGGCACTATATCTACGGTTCAGATTTCAGACCTGTCCGAGTGGTGCAACATAGCGAAAAAAGATAAACACTGAATTTGATGCCATCGGGTTGCTATTTACGGTCTCATACCAATTGTCTCACGGTGTTTCATATTTGGCAGAAATGTTAAACGATGATAACACAATCAATCTCCGCTATTTGAAAGAGAAGGGCAACATCGCCAAATTTGAAGTTCGATCACGCCATGTTAACGCCAAGACTTAAAGATGCTATATCAATTATTCGCCGAATTCCACAGGTTACGCGGGTATCAAGCGATACTACTGTGAATGCGCTAATGGTAGCAGAACGATAGGATGCTGTTCTCATGTAGCTGCAGTAATTTATTACCTTTCAAATGCTCGATACTTATCCAAAATTGTTCGACCGTCTCAAAATCTAAGCAAGCTTTTTGATGACGTTCATGCAAATCCTGTTATACGAGGGGGGATCAAATATAAACGGGATTTTATTTTTTATTTAAATTCATTTATTGAAAAACACAAGGTAATTACAATTTATTTTTCCACATAGTTTCCTGCTTTGCAAATACATATTTCCCAGAATATGGGAAGCTTTTTGATGCCCTCATCATAAAAAGAACATGGTCGTGTCAGCAGCCAGTTGCGCACGAAGTCCTCAACACTCTCGACATCTTCGAATCTTTGCCCTCCTAGAGCTTCTTTAAGAGGTCCAAACAAATGGAAATCGCAGGGCGATAAGTCCGGACTGTAAGGAAGGTGATCAAGTGTAGTCCAGTGCATTTCCTGTAGTTTAGAGACAGTTAGAGATGCAGTATGGGGTCGCGTATTGTCGTGGAGGAGAATGACCTGTCGAATCGGTTGGTCTCTTCTTTTGCGGCGATATGCAACTCTCGCCTTGTTCAACAACTCTAAGTAGTAAGCGGCATTGATTGTGCGTCGCTCATGCAAAAAATCAATCAGCAAAATGCCTCGCCAATCGAAAAAAATGGTTGAAAGAACCTTGCCAGCTGACAGTCGAGTCTTTGCTTTCACTGGTGCTGCCTCCCCTTTCCTCCGCCACTCCTTACTGGCCCCTTTGGATTCCGGAGTGTAATGGTGAACCTATGTTTGATAGCAGATGACGATCCGACTCAAAAATACATCACCTTCTTCCGCAAACCTTGCTGTAAACCTCTGACAGACTTCCAAACGTCTCAACTTCAGATTTTCGGTCAAAAGGTGAGGGACCCATCTGGAACACACTTTACGGAACTGTAGGTGTTTTGTGATGATTGCTTGACAGCTCCCATAACTGATTCCGACTTGGTCTGCAATTCCTGATACTCTCGCCCGTCGATCGACGTCAATCATGTCTTTAACTGCACGAATGTTTCCGTCTGTAACGCTGGTCCGGGGACGGCGATCGTGTTGCTGATTTTCCACGCGTTCTCGTCCTTCCTTGAACTTTTTATGCCAGAAAAACACACGCGTCCTTGAAAATGTTTGATCACCGAACTGTGCAGTCAATCTCTGGCAAATTTCCGCCGCTGTAACTCCTTCAAGAGCAAGACATTTTATAATAATGCGTTGCGCAGTGAAGAGGTGCACCTGTTGCTCCGACATCGTGAGCGTAACTGACTAAATGGCGGGAAATATCTAACAACACGCTCTCCCCACTCCTAACGGTCCCGCCTAAGCATAGCAGAAGCGCGGGGTCAGTACTGCCAATTGTTGATTTTCGGGAACAACAATCCCGTTTATATTTGATCCCCCCTCGTAGAAACGGATAGCGACGAAGATTAAGGTTAAAGGGGGAAAATACGTTGTTACGCCCTGTGATTTTTGTTTTGAGTGCTTTGCACAGCAAAAAAGATTTTGTTAGCAAGAAATGCCTGAAAAATATATTAAGTTCTTCTTTTTCATGGATTATTTAGTAGCTTTTATTAATCCTATAAGCCACTCCTTTCATTTGATAAACAAACAACTTAGAAATCCACAAAATAATATTTCAGCACCCATCTCACAACTATAATTATGATGTGCGTACCCACCATAAAGGCCCCTGTGTGGTAGGCAACCCCATGGCATCAAATTCAGTGTTCATCTTTTTTCGCCAAGTTGCACCACTCAGACAGGTCTGAAATCTGAACCGTAGATATAGTGCCCATAGATGATTCTACAGTAAAAATCTAAACGTTGACACTCAAGGAAATGAATTTGTTTACTAGGAACTCGATATAAACAAATCTACAGGTAAATTGTCCTATTTAGACAAAAATGTCAGAAGGTATCATAATTGAAATAGATGAACTAAAAATCTGGTAATTCTGTTACTTAAATTAAAACCAGCACAAAGGACAAACATCAAAAGAGAAAGTAAACACTAAAATAAGAATCAGAAAGAATTTTCTGTGTAAAATATAGAGCACATATCTGAAGTCAGTGAAACTTGATATTTAGGGAGTTAAAAAATAATAATAAAAAAGTCAGCATTTGAAATGTAATTTTTATCAAATGATGACACAAACTAAGTAGCTCAGTAAAATGTGAATTGGACAGATGTTGAAACAGTCTTTTGAGTGGAAGAATTTTGGGAACAATAGTTAATTTAAAAAATAAATTGGGATTGATTAAGTTATAATTAATTGGTTTCAGGGAGAAAGTATTGCAAGAGAAAAAGATTATAGTACCAGAATGTGAAGCACATGACTGAGATTATAGATTGAAATGGTTAAGAAGAAAGTGTTTACCAAACAATAGGGTGTACTGAATTGCGTTAAATCTGTTGGGAAATAGAAACAAATAGGCTAGTCCCATCTTCAATATAGAACAGAGAGCATGAACAAAACTGAACAAATACTTCTTATATATCTACTTAAAATTACCTCATACTGTTATTTAATTTAATTGTGATGGAGCGCACATTCTGGTGGCAATTTCCCTATACACCCACTTTCCCCCTTATTTGTACCTGCCTTCTATTGCCCTCTACAAATTTAAATTCTTTTAGCGCTTTGGTAAATTATTCAACTTTTCTCTTGGTAATCTATCAAATCCCTAAACCTTTAACTACAAAAGAGAATTTGCCTGAAATTGAGTGCCAGCTTGTGGTCATGATCATCTTTTCCCTTCCATGCACCTCTCTTATTTCTTCCACCAATATCTTCCATGCATTATTGCCTATATATGCCTTTTACAGTGCCACAACTCTTTTCACCCTCCTCCCATATTCCAATTAATCCCATTCCAGTTCCTTTATCATATCAGTTAGTGATTGTGTTCAGCAAAAATTTACTTTTTTTTTCTTATGGCTTTATGTCTCATCGACGTCAAGGTCATTAGAGATGTGATGGGATGGGAGACAAGGAACGGGAAGGAATTTGGCCATGGCCTTTTTAAGGAAGCATCCCGGCATTCACCTGGAGTGATTTGGGGAAACCATGGAAAACCCAAATCTGGATGCCCGGACAGGGATTCGAACCAGCGTCCTCCCGAATGTGAGGCCAGTAATTTACCATGCTCGGTCAGTAGTTTACAGAGACAATAAAGCATTGGTCAGACCATTGTTTGAAGTGATTTAGTATGGGACCCACATTTCGCGTATCAAACACAGGAGTTGGAGGGGGAGGCAAAGATAGGCTGCTTGATTTGTTTCTGGCAATTATTACACACCACAATCAGTAACTAATACAATAAACGGGCTGGAATGGAATTCATTTGAATACAAGAGGAGGTTGAAGAGACATGGAAGTGTACGAGGGATATATTGATGATGAGATGTAGAAAGATATTAGTGAAAGAATTAAGGGAGGTGCATGGAAGAGAAAAGATTACCACAAGATGGCATCTGATTTCAGGTCTAGGGGTGTGGGAAAATTCTCTCATCATTATTTCAGAAATAAATCATATTTTAACAATAGACAATACCCCTTATGTCAGTTTTAGTTTAGTAGCTTATTGAAGATAACACAAACTGCAAATAGTTATAGGAGTTGAGTTTTGGTAAAGGAAGCAGTGCTAGACAATTGATTCTTAGCTATAGGGGGGTCTAAATATAGCAAGCATTACCTGAAAACAGAGTGAAATCACTTACACAAGGAAACTTTAGAGAGAGAAGGAGATTCCATAAAAGGACAGATAAAGGAGGAACTATGTGATCATGACACATCTGTGACGAAAGTAAAGAGATTCAGCAAACCAGCAACCAAGGAGCAGAAGATTGTGTAAAGTTTAGGTGATATTGTAAAATAGCAAGGGCCCCATATCTATTTTCAGGGGAAAATGCAGTGTGTGGAAAGAAAGCCCAACTACAATAGTGAAGAAATGGGAAAAGCTGATAAAAATGGTAAGAATAGTAGAGATATAAGGGCATAATAGACTAAAGAAGCAAGAGAGCAATTGAGGACATGTGAAACAAACAAACAGGAAATTGACAGCAGCACAGAGAAAAGCTAAGGGTGTGTTCATGAAGAATATTATGGTTTGAGAGGGAATGTTGAATAATCCAAATAAAATGCCATTATACTAAAAATGTGTTATAGTATTGCCAACTTCTTAAGAGAGAAGAAAGGAACAGCGATGGAAAATATAGAGCTATTAGTTTTATCACAATGTTGGCCTATTTGATTTAGAACTACACTGGAAAAATCAGAGGAAAGGAATTGGATTTTTAACTAGCAGCATGGAGTTAGAACATTATATGCAAGCTAATTTTATGAAAAGTACAAGAGAAACCAAGTTAATAGAGTGCATTAGAACTTTGCAAGACATTTAATAGAGCTTGCCAAAAGATGGTGATGACTAATTTTAGAACCACTAGGATATATTATGCCATGATTTGCATGCTGGATGAATTTTTAATAGGTTGAAAGCTAAAATAACAATATTGTCTGCCAAATTATGTGATGATCTTGTTACATAAAATGTCTGCCTTTCCTGTTGATGGAAAAAGTTTGTGCACAGTGTGGCGAGACAGTATAAAAAACCATGTGTGTGTTCGTGTTGAGCGGTGGAATAAGGACGATCCGATTGTTGAAAGTGTGACGCGAGATGCGAGTTGGATTGTCGAAGGCAGTCTGTGACTCACTGTCTTGGAGGTCGGTCACGGTTGGTTGCGCGCGGCAGTGTTTGTTTGGCGGTGCGTTCTGGCAGTATCGTGTGGACCTGAGGAAACATTATAAGTACGCCGCCGTCATGCAGATAAATTGCAGTGTTTCGTAAATAGCAGTGAACTTGTGGGCGTTGAACTAAAGCATTCCAAACCAAGTGATAACAGTGTAGCTCAGAACTTGCAGTTTGTAGGAGAAGAAGTCCTGATTAGCCTTTACATACGGTCAAATTATAATCGGTGGTGGTGGTGGCAGCTTAGTAATTGTACGTTCGGTGAATAAATTGAATGATGGTCTAGATGGCGACTTTGTGAATTATTAGTAGAAGAACCTGCAATCCATTGATAACTAGACGAACAACAATTACCCCACACCAAGCTGCTAGTGCATTATAACCCCTAGCAGACGCCACTTTATCGTTACAACAGGTTTAAAAGATAATTATGGTTGCGATCCCTTAAAAGAAATCAATAGAAAATTCTTATTACGGATTTGCCTCTAAAGGAAGTCTACAAATAACGGTTTCAGATTCATCATACAGTTTCACAACAGTTTACTTAAAAATCACTAAATTCCCAGTCTGGTACCAGTCACATATTACATTGTGCTAAACAATGGACCTTGCTTCCGAAGCTTGCAGATTTAAAATCGGGTAATGTCTACTTTAAATGACACAAATTTATCATCGCTGACATAATCAGGGGCAGTCGATCAGATTTACCATCACTAAGTTTGGTTTTCACTTATCATGGACTAGCTTAGGATGGACAATGGCATGGCTAGTAATCCACGTGGCTACAGCACTAACTTCGCTCCCGACCATGAGGTGCTTCTTCAAAGACCGACAGTTTCAAAATTACTGTCCATTCTTAACATGGCCGCTTTCTTCTTTCATCCTTCGGCCAATCATAGCTTCTCTTACTGTCACATGGATCTATCTAGTCAAATGTGTATTTCTTTCCCACTTAGAACACCAAAGATTACTTCTTAGCTAATCATCTCCACTTTATTCTTGAGTCTCACCTAATTCCATTGTTCTGTCTTACCATTTAGCACTTTCTTGGCCAGCCCCTCACATGTACCAAAATAGTTCAGCTTCCTGACATGTTAGAACAAGAGTCAAGATTGGAAACACAGGGATCATTGCTGTTCATTACTCAATGGTTCTCTTGTTGGTTTACAGTCAGCTTAAAGTAAATTACATAATTCTGTGCAACAGAGATAGGCTTGTAGACAGCTGCCGAGGGATCTAGAAATTGGGTGGGTAGGAACAGAACATAAATAAAATAGTCAACTTGTTACATATATGGATAAAAAAAAGTCTCTGCGAATACATGGTGGTGAAGGAATAATTTGCAGGGGACACAAAATGTAAACAACAGTGGATACCAGATGATAGTATACAAAGAAAAAGTTTGATAGTCTTACATCTACCAGAGAGGACAATGTAGGTATGAAACAGAGAAGTGGGAGCTTGGTTAAAAAACTTTTCTCAGCCCCTTGTTAGAACACTGTTGGATAGTACAGAACTCAAATACTACATATCATTTAATAATTTTGGTGCAAAGCAGGGCAGCTAAATTTGTGTGGAAATTGCTGTAGGTTACACAAACTGAATTGATAAAGAAGTGTCATTCAGCAGAAGACAGGTCAAGAAAAAGATGAGCACATAAAAGCATATATTTATTGCTTGACCACCAGGATAGATACTCATTTTTGTCCCTCTGTAAACATTTAGCAATGACTTGGTGATCTATTGTTGATTTCTCTGACAGAGTCTCAATAGGGCCAATGGTAACAATTATTTTGAAAACTCTGCTGAATCTGTAGAATGGATCTTCTATGCACTCTTCTCTATAAAGCTTTACACCTCTTTCTTTATAGTCAAGTGCAATATCATGTTTCTCTTCTTTAGTCCATTCAAATATCAGTTCTTCATGATGTAACTCTATTAATTCCACCGTACACTCAACAACACCCTTAAACAAAGAACTTGTCTCCATGTCATCCCAATTCTGATACTCTTTTGAAGGCACCTTTATTTTAAAATGGCTGACTTCTCAAACTGTTATTGTCTGTACACACATTTCCAACAGTCTATCTAAATTACTATCAGCATCATTTATTTTCAACAGACCACTGAAATCACATCTAAAATAGACACTGTACTGCTCTATACTTGTACCTTCCATGGCAACATTAATTATTATAATATTTCATCCATGATGGATTGGTGGAACTTCCGCGACTGTGATGTCAAATATGGGTTGTAAAAAATACAGCAACCAGTCACAATATGATGTTGTTTATTAAACCATTACCGGTTTCGAGCTATACCTGCTCATCTTAAGATGGTTTGTAAATTTTACATCAACAAATGTAATATACAGGAATGTATGGTTGTCATTTTGCATCTGAATATATCCAAAAACAAAACTAAAGCACTATAAATGCACATATTTATAAACATGCGCTGCACTAGCACTGATTGAGATGGATATGAGCACACTGTGTTTGCCACCATTTCACACATGATATATAAATACACAGGATCCTGTGTATTTATATATCATGTGTGAAATGGTGGCAAACACAGTGTGCTCATATCCATCTCAATCAGTGCTAGTGCAGCGCATGTTTATAAATATGTGCATTTATAGTGCTTTAGTTTTGTTTTTGGATCCTGTGTATTTATATATCATGTGTGAAATGGTGGCAAACACAGTGTGCTCATATCCATCTCAATCAGTGCTAGTGCAGCGCATGTTTATAAATATGTGCATTTATAGTGCTTTAGTTTTGTTTTTGGATATATTCAGATGCAAAATGACAACCATACATTCCTGTATATTACATTTGTTGATGTAAAATTTACAAACCATCTGAAGATGAGCAGGTATAGCTCGAAACCGGTAATGGTTTAATAAACAACATCATATTGTGACTGGTTGCTGTATTTTTTACAACCCATATTCATTATTATTATTATTTAACACTCTGATAAATCTCCAGGTATTTCACCCCATTTTCCAGGGCATATTGAAGATTTTTTGATTAAAGATTCCACCAGTCACAGGTTACTCTATTCCCAGTACCACGTCTTCATACAAATCAAATAATAATGTTGGTCCAAAGCAGGGCAGCTAAATTTGAGTGGAAATTACTGTAGGACGCACTAACTGAAATGGCAAAGAAGTTGGGTCAAGTGTCATGTGACAGAAAGACAGGTCAAGAAAAAGGTGAGCACATAAAAGCATATATTTATTGCTTTATCACCAGGATAGACACACATTTTTGTCCCTCTGAAAACATTTAGCAATGACTTGTTGACTATAAACACTGCCAACAGTTGGCAGTACAATATGCATCACCACGATAAAACAGAAAGTTTAAAAAAATATATATATTTTGAATGGTAGTTAAAGCCTTCAAAGAGCAAGTACATTGGGAAGGAAGAAAGAATGGTTTGGGAATAATAAAAAAGTAGAAAGACATTTTTATTCCAAAACAAGAAAAGTATGGAATTGACATACTGAATAGGGAGGTCAGGAAGCTGCTTGACAAGAGCCATAATAGATTAACAGAACAAATGAAATAATGAATTTATAATAGCAAAGCTTGAAGCTAATGATCTCTTTTTGAAGAAAATTATGGTGAATAAACGAACACTTCATGAGTAATGAGAATTTTTTTATGTTTTTAATTAGGAAACAGTGGTATTCCTAGTACAACAAAAAACAGTATGTTTTAGTAAAAAAGGTTTTAATTTAATTTAATTGCAATGGAGTGCACGGTCCAGTGGAAATTTTCCTACACACCCATCTTCACCCTTTCCTGCAACCACTACCTACATTTGCCTTCTACAAATTTCAACTTTAAATTCTTTCAACATTTTTGGTAAATTATTCATCATTTATCGTGGTAACTTATTCCAATCCCTCACACATTTACCTATAAAAGAGAATCTTCCTACACTCTTGTGCCTGAAATTGGGTGCCAGTTTGAGGTCATGGTCATCTTTTCCCTTCCATGTATTACTTTTAATTTTTACACCAATATATTTCCATGCCTTATCACCATTAGAATAATAATGATCCCAATATGCTATTCTGTGGTACTCCCATTTTTACTTCCAATTCTTTGATACTGCATTTCTTACCCTAACTTTCTGTTTTCTATCATTTAAAAATTGTTCTACACAGCAAATCACTTTCTCATCCACTGCAATAGTTTTTACCTTATTAATTACCATTTTATGGCTCACTCTGTCAAAAGCTTTTGAAATATCTATTGCTACACTATCAGTTTGGTCTCCCTAGTCCATTTCATCCAAAATATCTTGCATAAATCCCACCAACTGAAATTCGCATAAATATCCTTGCCTAAACCCATGTTGCCTACTTGAAAACCACTTTCGCTCCTCACATATATTCCTGATGTGGTTGCATATATATCTCTCCATTAATTCACCTTCCACTGACGTCAAACTGATTGGCCTATAATTTTCAACTCTACTTTTCACCCCCCCCCCCCACCCCCTTTTTATGTACCGGCACTATTATCCCAGTTTTCCAGTCCTCTGGCAAGCGGCAAGGATCCAGATTCAATTCAAATAATGTTTCAAGATAAGACAGAATGTCACATTCTGATAGCTTTAAGACATCTATAGGAATATTATCTACACATGCCCCTTTATGTCTTTTTCAGCTTTCTTAGTTTCTTCATGATATCGCCAGAATGAATTTAAATTTGTTTTGGTTTCTCATTTCTGATTCTGTTGTTAACCTCATTATTTGATGTAGAACCTCCCATTTCTGAATCATTGTCCATAATGGTCTAAACCAGTTACTTAAAATCTATGACTTTTTCATATCCTCTGTAGCTTCTTGTCCATCGTTATCTATAAGCGTCTCAACACCCTCCATTCCCCTCAGTTTTCTAACATAGCCATAGAAATTTCTCCATGCACGAGTCAATGGTTCCCCTGCACTGAGAATACTCTTCATAAACTCATCTTTAGCCACGTTCTTAGGTATTATTAAGTCCTTGGTTAGTTGTTTTAAATATTCCCTACTATCCTGCTGTCTCTTAACTCTTTAACCTCCTCACCTCCCTATTATAGTACACAGGTTCTCTATTTCTCTTTATTTTCTGTTTCCGAATAAATATTTCTTCCCTCTTTCTTATTATCTCCTTGAACTCTTCCCACCTTGACTCTACTGTACTTGTGCTTTCCTTACATTTGCTGAAACATTCTCTGAAATATCTTTTCAAGTTCAAAAAATTAATAAATTCATTAATTAATCTGTACCTTTTTATAATTGTACCTATATCCCCTTCAATTTTGGGCTGCTGGTTCACTGAATTTCTAATATCCATCAGAACTGCTTGATGATCACTTACTCCTTTAGTAACTTGACACATCACAAGGTTATCATCAGGTTTTATTATGAATATATCCAACATAGTTTGTCCCATAGTGTTTTGCTCTACCACTTGTGTAAATCCTCCTTTCCTTATCAAGCTATTTGCAAATCTCTGTTCCCTTGTGTTATTAATCTTATTTCTTACCCAGTTTACACCTGGTAAATTTAAATCCCCACCAATAATTACCATTCTATTCTCACCTCTGAAATCTGAGTAATTTGAAAGTTTGTTTTCTTCAACTATTGCATTGTTAAATTCTCTTCATGTACACTTCTTTTGTCATTGTATTATCAATCATGTATATTAGTCCCATCATCTCATAATAATATGTAACATCTAATCATCAAAATGACTTATCCAATGTCAAATGTGCACCTGTACTACAAATTGACTAAATGGATCAATAAAAATCTAATCTAATCTAATTTCTCCCCAAAAGCCTCATCTTCATCTGTCATTCTTCCACTGCGGTAAGCAGCCAACACCTTCATTTTTTCTTTTTTGTTACACCTGAAATCTATGCCATGGTTATGATCTATGAGCACCAGTGAACTAGTATGAAAACTCCTCCACCTAATGCTCCTCTATCTCTGTGGTACAGTCTGTAACCATTGGGGAAAAACCTCACTGTCTAGTGCTTCTTTTAACCGAGACTCTACTCTTATTATTACTTGTGGTTTGTGTATCTCTATTAAGTTTGCAAATTCTGTTACTTTATTCATTATAATTCTACAGTTCACCCTTATTACTTGTGGTTTGTGTATCTCTATTAAGTTTGCAAATTCTGTTACTTTATTCATTATAATTCTACAGTTCACCCTTATTACTGGCTTCATATTTTCAGCATTAACCTCCTCGTTCCCAGTTCTACCCCAGTCAGTTATTGTTTCAGCAACTTCATCTATTTCTTTAACATCTGTGTTTTTTCCCCATCATGGGTCTACAATCAGTATTACTTTGATCATCTATTTCCATCAGACCCTAACCTAAAAAAGGCACAGTCCTGACACAATCATCACTGAGTATGGGCTCCCTTACAGTTTTAACTAACAACTAGAAAGTAACCCCTTGCCCCTTCTATTTAGGTGCAGGCCATACCTAGTGAAACCCCACCTACCATACCTGGAATGGCTTTTGCAAGAGATGAACATCTTGTAACAGCATATTACAATGTCAAAATTACTGTCAAAACCTTAAGATATTAAATATGATGATAAATACAATAACACTTTAGAAGTGCTGAACTACATAATTTAATAAAATGGATGGAGAAAACAATAATACAAATATTTGAGAACAGAGTTCTGATATAGATATTTAGACCAGTTAAAGATGGCAGTAAACTGATAAGGAATAATAAAAAATTAAGAAAAAGTAACAATTTTTTGATATAATCACTGCAGTAAAACGACAAGGTGATGTGGTTAAAAAGGTAAATGGGATAAAGATCTTACCAAACTCATGCCAGGAATACATTCTGTGAATAAAAAAGCATGGGCGGGAGGGGGGGTGAGACATTCAAAGAACACACCAGCAAGGCTGATGATAGGAATGGAGAAGAGATCACTGGACAGTACTAGTTGATAATGCAATGGACCAAACTTAGTCCATTGCCTTGTGCTGTATGTTAAGAAACTGAAGGTAAGATATGACAAGCAGTGGCGTAGCTAGGTTAACAAAGGTCCCAATAAATAAAAAAAAAGAGCCCTCAGACTAGATGGGTGGTTTGCTGGCAAGGGCTCCCTGAGCTTTAGGGGACCCCCTGAACTGTGCTTGTGGGCTCCTTGCACTTGGGGGCCCTGGTGCATAGCTACGCCCTGATGACAAGCAGATTTGATAAGTTCTAAAGGATATGAAACAGATGAAAATAATGATTTTTGGAAGGCTATAATAAATATAAAGGCAAGAGCTTATTGAAACTATATTCTTAAGGATGCTATGAATGAGCTGTAATGTCCAGCCTCTGCTGCCATTTGATAATCATTACTTTTAGATGTATTTAAACACATTTCAGGGCACACCCAGGTGTTTTGTGAGGCAATGCAAGGTGGCAAATTCCTGTCTGGTGACAAGTTGCCAGCCAGTGGCTGTGTTCCTTTGTTTGTTTGAGGCAGGTGAATATGGTGCCCCTGAAGGCTAGAGGGAGGTAAGTGGAATAGCTACAGCAAGGACTCTTCTGGGTGGGACATCGGAAATTATGCATGTGTGTATGTGTAAACTCCAAAAGCGTGGAGGCCATGTTTTGTAAAGTCATCTTTTTCTCGTGGTTGTTTCTTCATGTGGTGAATGTTGAAATAAGAAACTGTTTTGAGAAGGAAATAGAAGGTCAAAAGGAGATCATTCCAGCGTGTAGTCTCCAGCGACTGCTGCAACGCGACTGATAAGTGAAATTTTAATTTGAGCCTTTTGTTAGCACTGTTTTCTTGGCTCTGTTGATCAATGTTGCACTGATAGACAATAGAAAAGAATTAGTCTCATTCTAACACTAGCCAGGAACAATTTAAGCATTGGTAAGATTTCATTTACTGGCTGAGTTCATTTTTGGTGTAATGCTAAATAAACATGTAATTTTTCTCTGTGATATATTTTTATAAATTGATTTTTTAAATTATGTATTCGTGTTTTTTTTAATTAGAGTGTTTAAACTTAATTATGACCTTCCCATTTGTCCAAAAAATTTAATAATTTAATTTAGTAACCAAGTAACTATCACTTTTGATCGAATGACAACTAATTTAACAAAAACATTATTCTTGCATCTCATGCAGAGATTAAGAAAAATGTCTCTGATAACTTGGGGATAGTAATTCATAGAGAACAAAGACATTTATTTGGAAAACAACATTGACTCAAGTTTTATAATTAAGCACATTTATTAATTTGGGATTAATTTTTCAAAATTATGTGTGATAAAGAAGTACTAAAATTTACAGTTTAGTGGCGTTCCGAGTCAGTTGTCATATACCTATAATGCAGGTAACTTAAAATCATTTTGCGGTTGTGCATGAATCTACTGATTGTATTTTTTCTTTCTTTTTTTATGTTAGAATAACATGCTAATGATTCTATTGCAGATTTTTGATGCAGTGTGTGTGGTGCAGATTTGAATTGTTTGTGTACTTGTTGATTTCTATTTTTGGTGCATTTTTATTTCAGATCAGTATTTGGATTCATTCAGAAAAATGTTGTTGCTGGTTTTCTTGTCTCTCTGTTGTTTATATGTTTAAACAATTTTTGGTCTGTTCAAAATTAATTTTGTGGTATAGTTTTTGTGTTTTCTGTTTTGTGATGTTGGTAAATATTCTTTTGTGATATGTTGTGTGATTTTGTGCTGTTCATGTGTCTGTTTAGCAAAAGTAGGAGCTACAGATTTGAAATCGATTCTGATGAGATATACAATATAAAGTCAACTATGGACACTTGTCATTTATCTGGTACCTTCAGGGGGCCACATGAAAATATTAGTCAGCCACCAATAATGTCAGCTGATTCTCATGAAATACCTAAGAGCCTGAATGAAATACATGAACGTTTATTTCTGTTCCTGCAACAAATCCAGGACAGTATAATTAAATCTCAAAGTCAAACTGAAAACATGTTAGCTGATATGAAGCAAGAAATTCGTGATGGATTTGCCTCAGCATTTAAGAAAGTTTGTCCGCCTATAATGAGTAATGTTAATGAGGAACAATTATGTCAGGAAAGTGTTAATTGTTCTCGGATGACTAGCCGAGTCAAGAACGCATTGTCATACGATATTTCCATGACTAAATTCATTTAGTTGCCGAAATATCGTGTGACAATGCATTCTTGACTCAGCTAGTCACCCGAGAACATTTCATACATTCTCAACGTTGAGAAAGACTTCGTTCTTATATATGTCAGTAAACTTTGAATACTGACGTCAACCAGATCAGAAACAAAAACAATAAATAGCATATAAGCAACACATCTGGGACATGGTGCAGAAATTATGTGTTACTTACAGTGGGATATTCAGTTGAATCAGTCTTTAGAACCTCCTCTCAAGCCATTTGTCACAAACAGACGCATTACTTCAAACAGGTTTGGCAGTGAATTGCAGATAGAAGCTACATTCTGTTTCTTGAGGTTGAGAAAATGGTTGTTTTTCCCTTTGTAGTGAGAAGAGAACTTTTGGAGAAATGGAATGCTTACTATTGTAGTGGCAGGCAGGTAGCAGACCAAGGGGTTCCAGAACGGTTTTTCGGAACAGATACTATGATATTTGCTGAGTAATAGAAACCAGTAGCTGGGAATGGTTCATAGTATCCCAGGATAAGAGAATTTTTTCTAAAAAGTTTCACTGGGTACGTAACAGAACAATGATTCCTAAGAAGAGATTAAAATATTTTCATTTTCTCTTTGGAAATCACAGAACATGATGTCACAATGTTGCCATATTTCATTTGGAAGGAAAGGGCTGCCTGCAGACAATTTCTGATAAAATACTATTATTTTGGGGGTTAATATTTTGTTTTGGTTTCAATATATTACTACAGGTTTTAAACTTTCTTAAAGAGAGAATATTTGTGGGGATAGATAATTTAGTGTGATAACTGTTTTGTCCAGCATACATTAATTCGCTGTTAGTGGTGGAGGTGTTTTTTTTATAAGAGATGATTTTTAACATCAAGTTTTTCTAGTACGGGTGGGAAGTTACAGATGAAATCAGATTACACATTCGAAAGGTTTGGCGAGAATTTTGTGTTAATTTTATTTAAAAAAATAATAAATGTTGTAATAGATAATATTAAATTCAACAAGAGGTTAGTTTCCGAAAAGTGTACATTGTTATAGTTAGATAACATGCACTAAATATTGTATTCATATTACATGTAGAGTCACACATTTAATTGTAGGAAGAAAAAAAAAAAAAAGAGTAAAGTAGGGGGAGTAGAGCACGATAGACGTGAGACGGAGTGGAACCGTCTTATCAAAGGATAGGGAGATGTAGTTGCCTACAGGGTTTTTTAATAAAATATTAAGCCATTTGTGATTTCACACAACAAAGGCTTCAAGCAGGTCAATTGCAACAGTAAAAAGAAACAAACGCTGTGAGAGGACACAGCTTGAGTAGGTCAGACAGTCAGCAATTTAAGCCGAGCAATGACGTCATTTGGTAAAAGGATGGGAGGATACGGGAGACAGTCACTGGTCAAAAAGCCTACCCAACCTCAGGAGAAAGTGGGGAGGTTGTCGAACAAAACCAGAGTGCAGAGGCCAGAAGGAGGTTGGTTGGTGCTAGAAATTTCTAAGCTATCTTAGAATCTTCTGAGCGGCTCGGGACTCAAGGAGTCCTGGAGTCGAGCACGCAGTTGGAGACAGCCTGGAGGAGAGAGATGGCAGCTTAATCTTCACCAGCAAAGCAGGTGGAAGATAACTAATTTGGCAATGTAGAATGGGAATTGAATGTTATGGCAGTTGACAGAATTATGGGCTCTGACATTAGTTGCAACAGATAATGGCTCGATAATATAAAATGGAACTGAAAGAAGCTATTGCAGTATTGGAGACGACTATGTACCTTTGTAAATAAATGTGAATATTGTACATTCCTTGCTGGAGTACCATTTATGTATTCTACTGCTTACATAACTTAGTGTTTTACCCACATATTTATGTACCTCTTGGGAAGTGGCAGTGCGAAAGCAAAAAGATTCACCAGACCACCACACAGTCATATGACCAGAAGCCCTGTACACTAAGGAGTGTCCATCACTGAACAGAAGAGGCCTGACTGAAAAACTGTAAATCAGAAAGAGAAGGATTCTCAGGAAGATTTTGGGCTCAGTGCAGGATGGTAGAGAATTCTGGAGGCATCACAACTCAGAGATCTACCAATGCGTAGAGAGGCTCTCAGACTGTGCTAGAAAATGGGCAGTTGCTTTCTATGGTCATGTGGTTAGATTGTCCCCAAATTAACAGACCAAATTGCAGTTCATCTATCGACAAAACAAGAAAATTCATACCACATGGCTGATGGAAACTGAAAAAGATATAAAGGAAATTGGAATAACAGATGTTCAAAATGGGCAGGCTTTGAGGAAAACCTTGAAGGTAGTCCTCGAATTTCATGAAAAACCTCTGAAGGTACCTCCTGGTGAGAAAGAAATTACATTGGGAGGAGATGCAGCAGTACTAGGCGAAGATCAAAGTTCAACAGAATAAGAATGGGTTATCACTCAATGGAAATCAGGAGGCAAATGAAGAGAGTAGTGAGTGTGTGTAAGGCATACAATGGCAAAGAGCCCTTACCAGTTACTGAATGTTTATGAGTAGTACACAGAAATGAAGAGATGATCCTTACCACAAATCAACATTTCCATTCAAATCCATTTTAGAAAGATTTCAACTCCTCTTGCATGTATCATATCATCTCTAATTGATGTCTCAAAGTTGCCAGAGATATTATTGAAATCTATTGTGTCTGATGCGCTAAAGGATTTATTTTCAAGCAGCAATATTAGTAGTGACCATTAGGTTGTAAATGTACAAGAATGACATGATATTCCATTGTGCAATATAAAGCACAAGACTTGTTACATCATAGGCAGGATGGTGTGAATTGTTACCCAGAAGTAGTTTTTATAGTATTATACACTTTTAAAATAATCAAATTTCCATTTCTACAAACAGAACTTGCCACTGAAGCTTCAATACAATTAATATTATTATTATCATAGTATTAACTCAATCATTGTCATGAAAATGACTTTGGTTGTGGTGATGGAGACACAGCATACCAGAATGGAACATGATCTAGATTCACAACTGGCCATAGTTGAATCACACTGTGAGAGTGTAAACATGGACACTGAGGTTCTGGCTGACAAAGGCATTAGTTCTGTCTGAGGGTTGTAAAAGTGGTCACCATAGATAGGTGGGGTTTCACTAGGTGATGCTGCACCTATGTAGAAGAGGGAAGAGGATACTTTTTAAGTTGTTAGCTAAAGCTGCAAGGGAGCTCACTTCCAGTTATTGTAATATAGGAATCAGCTCCACAGAGCCTGTAGGAAGAGACAACTTAAAGCTTCTAGCATTGTAGAAAAATTATACAATAATAAACTTAATATTGAAGGATGTTTCAAGTCAAAATAGGATCAGTATTGTGTGAGTACGTAAAGATTAAAGTTGAAAAACTAAATCATACGGAAAGCTGCTCAAACATTCTCACAGGCAGTACAGTAAAAAACAAACATTTTAAAGTAGTAGTTCTATAATCTGAAAATTTTATTTAAGAAGATAAACTAACCTGAAACTTTATTTGCCACATGTGTACAAGGAAACAGTGACGCAAGCAACAGCGAGGTTGCATGAGTGAAGGACGAAAATTCAGTGAGATTAAAGAAATGACCCTTACTTGAACAGATAACCTAACTTTAACTTAGGCAATACATCATCAGCATGTAAAAGAACCTCACAACAAAAATTAAAGCTCACTGGAAAATCCTAAGTAAGTTTTTTAGAGGAATAAATAAATGTCACTCTTTAAATAAAATAGATAGAAAGCTGAAAATATAATCAAATGAAAGCTAAAATTAAATATAGTAATAATACTTTAACACTTTGGAACTACATTTAAGCTTAAAGGATGAAAAATGGGATTTTGATGTTTAACCTTGACGTGCAGTCCTTGACACATATCAAAGAGAAATAGAAATCTGTAGAAGCAGGATATGAATTATTAAATAGAGCATTAAATTCTGAGAAGAAGAATACAAATTTCATTTATAACTATAATTAAATCAGAGAGATATGATTTTCTGAAGTTCAAGGCTTTCACCTGGAGTGTAAGGGGAAAGCTAAAAGTAAAATGCAAAGGTATTTAAACAATTACATCCAAATAAAAATAGCCACCAAACTGAGATGTACTGTACATCAAATTAAAGAAAAAATTAAAAGGAATATTTTAGTGTATGTACTTTTGAAAGGTATCAAATAAATAAAATGATCAACCATTGACTTTCAGAAATTAATAACTGTGAAATGATGTGATTTAGGAGGAAAGGTGTTATAGACAAAAGTGTCCAGAATAATCAGTTCTACATAACAACCAAGTTTTAGGAAGATCAAAATAGGCTACCATAGGAAATAGAACCAAAAATTTTCTGGCTGTGGAGTATAAAAGGGTAGACATTGTTTCCTCAACATGGCAGTTTATCATCAGGCACAGTCTCAGCAACACATAAGTAGCAAAACTTGTAAATTTTTCCATCATGTAAAGTTTCGGTACTTAAAATATTTTCGGCTTGGTACCTGTTAGAAGATAAAAAATTTTATGGCAAGAACTTAGAAATTATTCCAGTTATCAACACATAGTGATTGACATTGTACTTTTTATGCAAGATGAACTTTATTAATAACTGTGAATGTTTTGGTGACTCAGTAAATTTATCCACGAATGAAAGCTTGCGAATGTGGGTTTTTATTGTGATTACATGCAATCTTCTATTTAGTATTACTGAGGTCCAGTGCAGTCTTAGGAAATGTGCTATGTAATATAATACTAGTTTTAAATTCCATAATTTTGAAGAGTATATTGAGTGATGAATCACCTTCACACATTATCTCTTGCGGTGAAAAAATATAAAAATATTGGCAACCAAATTAAGATTATGAACCATGCAAACACTTGAATAGATATCAAGTTATGCACTGCATTCATAGTTATAGCTAATGACTGAAACTGTCTAACCCTGAAGATAAATTTTATCATCTATATTTATAAAACACAAGTTTTGGTCATCTGTCATGCTATGAAGCCACTCTATGATGTTGCGCTATGATGTCACACTTTATGCCTATATTGTTCTATGTTATGCACATTATTTAATGACAGTTTTAAGCATCGGTGAATAAATTAACTGTCAGAACACTGAAATAAAAGTACCTATTGTGTTTAAATTGACATAACAATCATTAGTTGCTTATATTTACATATTATTTGTTTGATAAATAGAAGTATTCCTTAAATTCTTTGTCCATAGATATGTAAGACAAACGTTTTCATTTTCGAGCATCAATGTTAGTGAAAGTTTTGATTAAATTGTTACTTAGCATGGATCAGAATTACAACTGGTATTTGATGTTACAGTAGAGGGCATGAATAATTTAGTTTGTTATCAAAATAATTTAAACTGTGTCCTATTACTGAACTTATTAAATTATTTTAATTTCCTTTGCTTTTACACGGGCAATATTACTGAGGCTATTATTTCAGCAACGTGTAACTGTGTCAGCCATTCAAACATTGTAATATCGGTCTGAATCATGGATAACAAAAAAGAATGTTAAAACCCTTGAAGATTTTTGATCTATTTATATCGCAGTGCATTACTGCCACTAAAAAGCAATACAGTAAATGTAATAATATGCGTGAGACTGAAGTAGTACTGTTATTCTGGTGGCAAGTCTAGTGCAGTATGTGGTTATCTTGAAATGAAACCTGGACCTGGATGGAAATGCAAACCTTTTGCTACAGAGCAAAGCAAAATGAATTACATTGAATTTTATTTTATAGCAATTCTATTTAGTTTAGCAATTGCTAAGAAATGTATTATCAGAACACTGAAAGAAAATTATGTATTTCATTTAAATTGGCGTATCAATTTTTTTTTAATATACTGAAATTACTACATGGTTTGAATGAAAGAAGTTCCAAATTGATCATTATATATGTGGCCTTAACAACAATTAAATATTATGTGGCATAGCATAAGTTAAGATTTATTTTTAGCATCATTCGTTTTCACTGGAATCATTATATCAGCAGATGTAAGCTGTGTCAGCCATTAAAACATCAATCTTCATCACAGGTAATAAGAAAGGAAGGTATAAGAACCTATGAAGATTTGGGATCAAGTTTATATCGCAATGCATGATGACACTGACGTGATACAGGGACTATTAGTTCGCGTTTAATTGAAGCTTTGCTTTTCTATCGGTAATATTAGCGGAGATTGTGGTTAGCTGAAATGCAACCTGGACCAAGTTGATAACTGAAGCTTTTTGCTACAGCACAAGGGACGATAAATTACAATTATCTTTATTTTACAACTATTCTATTTAGTTAACCCTTTCCTACCGGCTATTGGAAATAAAGGGAAATTTATAATTTCAATTATATATTTGTATAAAAGTACTTGAAATTAAACACACATAATTTTTTCAAATTTTTCTTGGAACTCTAAGTGCTAATTACTAAGCCGGTACTTATAAGTACCGTCAGGGACTTTGTGTATCACAGGATGTACAGAAATAGCAATTGAAATCAATAATGTTCATATTGGTATAAAATGTTTGCCTCATGATATTAAAAAAAAAAAAAAAAAAAAAAAAAAAAAAAAAAAAAAAAATATTCTTTTTGCTCATTCAGACACAAAAGACATTGCAGTGCAACATTTGGAATGATGTTTTGACTGTATTTTCTTCATTCTACATACTTCACATCTTCATCCGATTTTTACAATTTAGGGACAGTGTATACCTCTGTTTCCAAATCTTACATCTTTCATTGTGGAATAGTATGACTTGTGTTGTTTGAATGGATGAGGGCTTGGTGAAATATATATAGATGACCTTTTCTTCTTACCGATATCCTTCATAGTCATCATACCTTGTGCAAAGGATCTTCTCAAATTATTTACAGACTTTTTTTCAAATATTGGACTATTTATGTTATAGGCATTGACAAATACAACATCCAGACTTCCCAAAAACAATCTTTACCATGATTTCGGTAATCTTCTGTCAGCATTGCACAAAGTCATCAGCAGTATCAACACCACACATGAAGGTATTGTAGTCCTTGACGACTCCTGAGTCCTGAGCATGAAATTGTCGACTTCCCATATTTTTCTTTGCATATAACTAGTGGTGTAACAACAGGGTGGCAGGGTGGGCAAAATGCTACGGGACCTACTGCCGGAGGTGGATCCCGATGACCGGCCAGATAGGCCCTCTGGTCCAAGATCCACCAGGTCACCAATCCAACCCGAGAGAGGGCCCATCTGTTGAAGTTGCCATTGACCCCAACCAGTGTAGTGGAGTTTCACCGCTGCCATGAAAATTTGATACTAAATGTATGACCTTTTTATCCTTCCATTTCCAGTAGCAAATACCTAGGTTTTTGAAAATTCATTGTCACAATCTCCTCTTTTTAGTTTTCCATCAGCAGATTGTTATAAAGTCCCTTGCAGTAGGGTCTGATTCTCCCACAAACAAAAGTTTTTTCAGTTTTTTAATAATGAAACTGATGAAAAATAATGATAATATTAGATAACATCGCCATTGCTCCATTTTTTCAGTAAATTCTAAGACCAGTCTTTGACCTAATGAGTAATCTGAGAACATTCCAGTCATTTCTTCATTTTTGCCTTGATAAATTATAAACTTCTAAGAGAAGAGCTGATAAATTATAAGCTTCTAAGAGAAGAGCTTCAATCAGAGCGTATTTCATAAAAATATCCATTTAAAAATATCTTAAACAATGATAAAACCAATTGTATACTTGCTAAATCTATTGACCACTAATCTGTATAAAACTACCCAGAACTCCCTGACGGTACTTATAAGTCCACGTTGGTTTTTCTAGATTATTTAGTAAAGAAACTAGAAAAACATATTTTATAGGTAAAAAATATATGGTTAAATGTTCAAACTAAAAAAGTAATAACAGAAAATGACACTTACCAAGTAAATTATCATCAAAAAATTCATTGTAATGTACCACTTGTTACTCTGGTCAGTATGCTGTCAAGCCCCAACTTAGAAAATTAATTTCTCGGCAATTTCACGCAGAATTAAAAAATAAATGTTGTCATTGTCTGACTTAATCATACAACAATACATCAACAGGCTTAACAATGCAGTGGACACTGGTATTGTTGAATTATATGGTGGTAAATACAGTGGTACTTATAAGTACCATCAGGGAGGAAAGGGTTAAACAACTGCAGAGAAATAAATTACCATAAAACTCCATTAAACCCGTCATTTCTGACAGACTTTGGGCCTACTTGCATTATGATGGGGGCCACAACTGTGCCTTTTTTAGGTTAGAGGCTGCTGGTGAAGGGATAAAAATAGTTGATAGACAGATACTGATTGCAGATGCAAAAATTCCTGCTGCTAAAGAAATAAGTGAAGATATTGGAAACATAGATGGAGTAATATCTGGAAAGGTGAAGTTAATTCTGAAAATTTCACAAAGATACTAATAAGTTTGTTACTTGTGAACTGGAGGAGAATAATGAACAAAGCAATGGAGTTTGGTAACTTAATAGAGATACACAAACGTCAAGTAGTTATAGAAGTAGAATCTTGGTTAAAGGAATTAGTTCTATACAATGGGCTTTTTCCTCAATGTACCACAGAGATAACGAATAAATTGGTAAAAAGGGTATTCATATTGGTAAGCAAAGACCTCTTCATTTCACTGGTGTTCATAGATCGTTGCCATAAGTTACTAGGATGGTAAAAAGGAAAAAAAAATCAGTGTGTTTGCTTCTTCCTGAAGTCAAGAATGAATGATTAAGAGACTCTTAAGGAGAAATTGAATTCATATTCAGAGTTTAGAGGTGATCGTAGAATGGTAATTATTGATGGGGATTTAAACTTACCAGATGACAACTCAGAACGAGTATGATTACTAACACAAGTGAACAGATTTACAAATACCTATGTAAGGAAAGGATGATTCACACAAGTGGTCTAGCAGAGCACGGGGGACCCAACAAATCAGATATATTCCTAATTAAGCCTAAAGATAACCATGTGAGGTATCAAGTAACGCAAGTAATAATTGATCACAATGTGGTTCTGAGGGATATTAGAGGATTCACTACACCAGTGGCCAAACCTGAGGGGGAAACAGGTACAATTATAAAAGGCACAAATTTCAGAGATGAAGTGATAGATCAGAAGGTTTAGCATATAAAACAAAGGCACAAGTACAGTGGCATTAAAGATGGAAGAGTTCAACAAGATAGAAAAAAAGGGTGAAGTAATGTTTATTCCTAAACAGAAAATAAACAAAACCTACATATTTAATAGGGAGGTTAAATAGATTGGTTAGAAGAGAACACAACAGAGTAAGTCAGTAGGGAATACATGAAACAACTTAACAAGAAATTAATAGTAGCAAAGAGGGAAACTAAAGATAGGTTGGTGCAGGGGGACCACTAAATGATGCATCTAGATATTTCTATGGCTCTGTTAGAAAACTGAGGGGAAGGGAAGGTATTCAAACAACTGTAGATTACGATGGAGAAGTGGTTAATGAACATTTGAAAATGGCAGAATATTGGGCAACTGGTTTAGACAATGAGGGACTAAAATCCTGGGATGGGAGCGAGTAAATCACAGGAGCAGTGTCTCAATTTAAGTGAAAATGAGCAAAGTACAAAATTTGAAATAGACCCTCAGGAAATTATGAAGGAACCAAGAAAGCTAAAAATATGGAAAGGGACTGGTATAGATAATTCTCTTACAGGTGTATTAAAGATGGGGGACCAGATACTGTACCTTACTTGGTAATTTTTTTTATTTGCGTTTCCTGATTTTACATAGCCTACTACATTGTTACCTAAAATAGGCCCTTAGTTTCTACAGTTTTTATTGCTAGAACAATGCACTTAACTACTAATTATTCCACTAATAAATCTATCACCTACACTAATTCACTCCAAAATCATCAAGTGTTTATGTATTTTCATACTTGTAATCAATAGACTGTTTATTCACGAATGATCTTCCTGCACCACTGCTGGCCTGTGCTGACATTCAGGCCACAGGCTCTCTCTGCTGATGCTGCAGGGTGACCGCTGATAAGTTGACCACCAAGTGCCATCACCCAGCTTCACGTTCCAGGTAGTGAACAAATTCTTCTCCGGTTTGTCCTTGGAGCCACCTACTCGCACATCAGGAGTTCCCTCCTGGAATCAGAGCAGGCTGCTCCCAGAGCCCTCGAGAAGGTGCCGCTGGTTTCCAGAGGCATTGCAATAAATTGAGTCTTTTGAATTTGTATTTGAAGATGTGCTCGATTCTTCAGTTTGTTTGAATTTCCAAACGTTATCGGGAGTACTTCCTTTGCCACAGTCACAACTGTTTGTTTCTTTGAGGCCTCTCTATTCACGGAAACTGTTGTGGAGACCATGGCCATGTAGTGTATGAGCCCTGGATATTATTGTAGGTGAGTCATGTTAATTATCTCTTTCATGCAAGGAAGCATGTCGAAGGTCCTTCTGCCCATCTTGCTATTGGTTCATATTTGCTGCCATTCATCAATCAGTGTGCCTCAAACATCTTTCTTGGTTTCATTTCTGTAGCCTGGTCATACCTTCCTCTTTTTATCCAGTATAATGCTCCTCACCTCCTTACTTTCAGTTCCAGGAGCCAAATGCCAAGTATGACTGTTAGTGCATCTGTGGACATTGTTCTGCAAGCTCCACTTAGACCGAGCAGAATTCCTCACTGCGTACGTTCAAGCAGCTCCTTTGGTTTAACCTTACTTAGGTGCTTGTCCCAAGTGCATGCAGTATTGCATCGTGATATCTCCTTATAATGAATGATACCAGTTTAAACCGTCACTCTATGTACTTACCGAGTGTGGTGGTGTAACGGCTAGTGTTCTGGCCTCGCATTCGGGAGGGCGGTGGTTCAAATCTCCGTCCGGGCATCCAGATTTTGGTTTTCCATGGTTTCCCAAATCACTCCAGGCAAATGCCGGGATGCTTCCTTCATAAGGCCATGGCCGAATTCCTTACCATTCCTTGCCCCCCATCCTTTCCCATCTCTAAACACCTCGCTGTTAGAGAGACGTTAAGCAGATACAAAAAAAATCTATGTACTTGTTGGGGCACCGCAATTTTGCATATCAATTTCTACAATAATCTCTAAGACATTATATAGGTTTTCTGGACAGTTTATTTTTCTTAAGCATTCGAATAGTGCGGGCCACCAAAGATTCTCCAAGTCCACAAACACTCCCAACACATAATTTCCAATAAGCAATTGATGGCGTCCTCTGTTGACATGCCTGTTCTGAATCCCTACCATTTTTTAACCTGTGTTCCTTTAGTGTCTTGCAAAGTACCATATTATGCACTTTCCCTAGAATATTGAGTAAACAGATTGGACGATAAGATTTAGGGAATTGTGGGTCTTTCCCTCCACCTTTGGCTGCAATGACCACCTCACTCGTTTTCCATGCAATTTGTATTTTTCCCTGCGCCAGGCATTCATTAAATAGTTTATTTAAGGTTGGAACCAGTTGGACGATTAACTCCTTGAGGACCTCTGCCGGTATCCCATCAGGTCCTGGTGTTTTTCTTTTTGGAAGGGAATGTATTGCCTCTGTTATCTCTTTATCTGATATGACGCATTTTTTATGAAGACTCTCATAGGGGTCCAACCATTTTTGACACATTTCACTTTGTTTTGTGTTCTGTACTATCATCTGGACTTCGCATGTCAAGTAACTCCTGTGCAGTTTCCATCCAGTTCCTGATCATAGATCCATTCAGTCTTTTTACCATAGACAAGGATATAGGTAGCCTAATTTTGCCAGTGGCAATCTTGTAAGGGAAGCTCCATGGACCTGATCTCTTATTTTTGTCTGACAAAGGCTGCCCAGCATTTTTGTTTCGTTTTCAGCAATAGTTCAAGGATCCTTGAACTATTGCTTTTTATTTCTATATCTATCTAGAAGAGTCTGTCTCTCTTCTACAATAAGCCTTCCTCATTAAGGTTCATAGTTTCTGCGATCTTTCTGTCCATGGTTTGTCTTTTAATTATGTTGTTTTTTTAAGTGGAATTGCAGTTCTCATTGCGTCTTGGATTGTTCGAATTGTTTCTTTTACAGCCTTGTCCATATTAAAATCTTTATCTATGACTTCGGGATGAATGATGCAATTCCTCAATCTCGGCCAGTTGGCTTTGCTGATGTCATAACGCCATTGGATATTGGTACAGGCGCCTTCACGCGCACCGTCTTGCGATCTCCCCAGTTCGAACATTATTAGATTGTGACCCTGGTGATTTGGTTCTCAATCACCTTCCGCCAATTTACTAGGGTTCCTGTTCTTCGATTTGTTAAAATTATATCTATGTTCAATTTGGCATCTTCTCAGCTACTGAATGTGTATGGGTTGTTTGACTTGTTTTTGATATCCAGCTGTAATTCGCCAATCAGTTCATGTAACTTTTCTCCTCGTGCATCTGTAACACCACTGTGCCAGAGTGCAGACTTGGCATTTGAATCAGCAACTATCACCGTGGGGCTGTCGCCTATCGCTATACTTATTTCCCTAATCTTGCAAAGATAAGGGTCAATATCTTCTCTGTATTGAAAGTAAATATTAACCAGGACCACATTTCCCCATTGCATACCTTTTTCCATGCACACTGTATGTTCATTGCAGGATTGTGTTATTTTTGTGACAGTGATCTACTTTTTGAAGACTATAATGGCACTCATAGGTCCCTGTCGAGATTATCTGACTTTGAGTCGTAACTGGCATGTGTGGGATTTTCCCTTCACTGGAGTAGGGTTCTTAAAGACTGAGGATACATATTTGCATTTCCTCTGCTAGTTTACTCACTTCATATAAAACCAGACTGCTTCTCCTGCAGTTTAATTCCACGATCTTAAGTTCCAGTGCACCCGTTTCTGGATGCCGAGTATGGTTATTGCATTATGGCAATGAATGTCTCAAGTCACGCAATATTCTGCCATGTGTCATCACAAAAAGGGGGTAAATTTGATCCGGATCAAAGATTTCTGGGCTGAATTAGTAGGTATATTGTAATGGAATGGGCCGAGGTTGGATTCTTGCTGCTTACGATAGGACTGTATTGGGGGAGCGTGCACAAACTACGTGGCTCGTTCTGGGGGGGGGAGGGGGGTTGGCTAGTAGGCTACGCTGGGCTACATGGGGGGAAGGGGGGTGGGGGTTCCGAGACAGGCCACGTAGCTTTCCTTTCATAACATTTTTCACAGTTAAAATGAGGAACAGAACACACAAGAGCATGTGAATATTTATTTCCCTCAGTTAATTATCTCCGTCCGTATGTAATTTACAATAGTCTGACAAGAGAAAACAGTACAAAATGTCATCTGAAATCAATAGGGGAAAAAAGATACGTGCTACGTGTGGGGGGGGGGGGGGTAGAGGCAAAAGCCACGTAGGACTACGTGGAGGGGGGGGGGGGGAGAGTTTCACAGGAGGCCAAAATGGAGCGACGTGGTTTATGCACACTCCCTGGCCCACAAAGAGTGACAAATATGGCTGAAATAACAGGCCAATAAATTTGTCAGTATTGGTAGGAAAATTAATCAAGATATTCATACACAACCACATCATGAATGTATGCAAGGAAATCGAAAACACGACTTTAGGCAAGGATATTCATGTGAATCTCAATTAGTGAGCTAAATGCAAGATATTTCAGGTGAAATGGACAAGGGAGTCCAAATTGATAGTGTAACACCATATCTTTCTAAAGCATTTGACGGAATGAGTCATATAAAGGTGATATATGAGGTGAAAAACATTAGAGTGCATGAAAAAGTGATTTACTCGGTAGAAGTATTCTTATAAGTTAGAAAGCCAAGAGTAGTATCAAATGAAGTAGAAGTGAATATGGGAATCCCAGAGGGTAGTATATCATGCATGACCTTTGCTCTTCATCATTCTAATGTATGACAGCGTTAATCTTTTAAAGTGAGGAGTTGTTTGCAGATTATATAATGGTATATAACAGGATCAAAACAGGAGAAGACTGAACACTTGCAGATTGATCTGGACAGAATATTTAACCGGGTAGAATAAATATTAATGCAAAGAAGAGTCTGCTCATTAGATGAACAGTAAAAACTTAAGTCTGTTTTTGATTATTGGGTGGGAACAGAATGGTTTATTGCAGGCTTGAAGTGTAAATATCCTGGCACAATATTTGATGATAAACTCAACAGGGCAGGACACATTCGCCAGGTAGTAGGAAATTTTTTACAAAATCCTCCATTTACTGGAAATGCTGATGACAGAATATACTAGAGAAATGAGTTACTAATTTAAACTTTGATCAGACTATTGCATGAATATAGTGGTGTAATTTGAACCCACATTTTGGGTACAAAGTACATGAATTGAAGGGCATGCAGAGGAGAGCAGCTAGTAATGATAAAGGAGCTGGAATGAGAGTCACTGGGAGAAATGAGAAGCGTGAAGAGAATGCTGGAAGTGTACGAGGTATGTGTTGGTGGTGAAGCTTGGAAAGATGTTGTTCACAGAATTAGGTGTAGTGCATGGAAGGGAAAAGATGACCATGAGCACAAGCTGGCACTTGATTTCATGCATAGCATAAAGGAAGTGGAAAACTTTCTTTTGTAGTTAAAGGTATCAGAGATTCGAATAGGTTACCAAGTCGTGCATAGTAATCAAAAATGTTGAAATAATTTTAAATTAAAATTTTTAAATGGTAAAAGCAGATGGGTGGAGAAATTTATATTCAAAGTATGTAAGATGATAATAAATTAAAATAACAAGAAAGTAGTAAATAGATGACTAGGAAAAAAGCCACTGGAGAATTATATGCAACTAGCAGTTACCCATGACTCTGCTTGAAAGTGTGTAATAGCATAAAAGTTTTTCTTTAATAACAATAACAGTAACAAATAATCCATGTTATAATAAAAATTTATTCACATTACTATAATATTTAATGTCAATCAGTTCTGATTTGAAATAGAAATTTACTTGTTAAAGCAGTGGAGACTTGTGTTTTTATACTGGGGAAGGCTGCGAATCTTTTACTCCTGTGGTCAAAGTCCTGATGGCAAGAGTCCTACAGATTTTTTTTTTGGCAGTTTAATCAAACGGGCATGTGAAATCCATCAAAATGCAGTAAAAATTGGGCATTACTGGAGATCGTGAATCTGCCAGGAATTGGCGTCATAATATTGCAGTGGTCAAATGCAAGACACCACTAAAAATACTTTCTGTAGTATATTTAACAGTTTCATGTAAGTCCAGGCTGTATTACAACCTAATTTCTGCTTGAAAATAATGGTTCATGTTGTATTACAACAGAAATACTGCTTGAAAATAATATGTATTGTGACTGACTACAGTATATGATGTCATTACTGAATGTTGTCATGGCAGAATCGCGATCTCCAGTAAACCCAAATATTTTTCACTGGAATTATGTTTTTTCACCTTTGCATGAAATTCTTTATGTCTGTAATACCATTCTCTGTCCAAACGTTGTCAATAAAATTCATAACAAGAAATGAGAAACATAAAAATTCATTTTTCACTTTACAACCACACAGCTGCATCATACATTGCTCTGCTGAAATTGCCATCATACCCTTGCCTGGATATGCGATGTTTTTGTTCTTGACCGATATTAAGATCAGGTCTAGGCACACCAAGATTCTTCACTTTAACTCTAAGCTCGTGTATCAAATTTTTCCCCCGTAAATTGCAGACCGAATTCATACTGTACTTTCAGAGTGCCAGAAAGCTGCAGCTATTTTCAAAAACAAAAATATAACTCACAAAATTCAGGTTCAACCACATAACAACAAAAAAAGAAACTCACTTTTTTAATTAGGGCTTTACACCTCGTCGACGGCCAAGTTCATTAGAGGTGGGATGGGACTGGGGACAAGGAACGGGACGGAATTCTGCCATGGCCTTTTTGAAGGAAGCATCCCGGCATTCACCTGGAGTGATTTGTGGAAACCGTGGAAAACCCAAAACTGGATGCCCAGACGGGGATTCAAACCCACATCCTCCCGAATGCGAGACTTAGATAATGATATGTTTTGCGTGCTTATTTCATCTAATAGTTCAACAAATTCTAGCTAAATGGTGAAACTTATATCACTGTACTCTACCGGAATGTTTACAAACTTAGTATGCCTGTACAATAGCCAATGCTCAAAATATAAAAGTAGCTTTTACATTACCAAAACATAAATATTTAACGTCGATTAATGACACATGAAAGCATAAACTGGAGGTACAGAGACAGGGATTCGAGAGTGATTTCCCTACTTTGTAACTAGCATTACAAGAAAATCATGATGGGGTTTGTACGAATGCCTTAGGATCTGCAATCTGAGCCTATTGCAAGCCCATAAGAGCTATACTCCATAAAAGCCATGTCCCCAATCCACCACTACATGCAATGTAATGGCATCCAAAGGCGCAGCCTTAAAAATACTACCTGTCTGATAAACATTATTTTATATCAACAGCACTAAGAATATTGACTGTCAGTGTTCAAACGTGTGTGGAAAATTCTGGAAATACTTCATATTAATTTAAATTCTGTATTACTTTATTTAAAATCATATTTTAATATATCTTTTGGAGCGGCTCTGCCTCAAAGTCTTTAATGATGAGCTGCTACTGTGTTAAAGTGTTGAATTAAATGCTTTCATCATGGTCTTTGATAAATTTCATAGCCCTAGCTTTACTACATTTCACTGAAAGATTTAACTTACATCTGCCATCTCATCTTAAAATTACTAATTTATTTTTAAAAGGACTTTTTTTCTCTTTGCATATTGGTTTTACTTTGTTGAAGTGTTGCTTCGATCAATTAATTCTGCTTTCAAATACAAATATTCATATTATCTTGGTTCTCCGGGTGGAGTCTCTGAAGAAAGTCACAGCACGATGGCAGAAACATTAGGTTTAAATATATCGACGCGGCTACACCCAGAGAACCAAGATAATACATACAGTGACCGCGGAAGCCTTCGTAACCACAAATATTCATGTTAATGTAGATTTAATTGACTGTTTCTTCATTACAATATTTGATGATAATATTATTTTAGGTTTCTTTCAGTTTCTTAATCTGTCAAAGGAAATCAATGCCGCTGGGCCAATTATTACACTTGGTTAGGTTACAGTTGGTATACTATTATATAATATGTAAACATATTAAATGAATTGGTATATAAAAACTAAGGAAGGATAGGGAAATATGACCCAACACTTACCACAGATGAAGGCAGCTGGGAACGACGAACACAAAAAAAACAAACACAAGAAAAGTGCAATATTTCGGCATACAGCCTAATTCATGCAGAAGTGAGGCACCAGGCAGAGTCAGACGTGTCCACAGAGATGGCAGCATTTTCCTGCTCTTTGTTATTGTGTGTGTATATATATATATGTTTATTTCAGCTCCACAATCTGCTGGCATAATTATATGTCTAAGAGTAAATTACCAGAAACTATGTACATATGGCTTTAATTTTTTTTTATGTTATGAACTAATTTTTATTTCCTGCTCTATCAAATGCATTCATTTTCACACTTTTAAACTGAACAGACTGTTGAATATCTCATTCTTGCTTTGATATCACAAAAGCCATGTAACTGATTCATGTAAGAAGCAAAGAGTAAACATGACAGAAACCATCATCTATAAAGCAGGAAACTCTTTGGTGTTAGCAAAATGCAAACTGATAATTACAATTTCCAAATGAACTACTTATTTTAGTGGGATAAAAACTACTCTATGTTACCACCCATGCTATGTACTAACTCTGTGTTAAATTTCATTTAAATCCTTTGAGCGATTAAGGTGTGACTGAGACAAATAGTACAAACATCCAAATATCCATCCATCCAAACTTTCTTCCTAAAAATATGATTAAGATCCAATTCAAGCAAATTGTTTAAAAGCCAGCTTGAGTGGGTAAACTGTCAAAACTTCACAGGTCTTAAGGCAGAAATCACCATAAAAACAATAATGAAACCCTTTTTTTTTTTTTTTTAGAAAAATTGTTTGTTAATCCTTTGAATTTGACAGTGTTCCAAGCAGCAACTGAATTTATCTACTATCACTGATATGAGTAATTTTCAAGATAGCTGGAAGATTTGAAATTCATGTTAAAATCTCTGCTGCAATACCACAGCCACTAATAGAGAGCAATGTCCAAAAAAAGTCCATTTTCCTTTGTCCTACATGCCTTTACTGCTTTGGCCTCCATGTTTGCTGTTACTATTATTGTAGCTTTGCACAAGGTGCCACATTAAGTTATTAAAAATTAATGTTTTACCTCTATCTGAGGCCTTTATCAGACCTTAACAACCTCGTGATAAATACAGATCACTTCCAAAGCTACTGTTGCATGTTGGTTTCCTCTTTTGTGCACCACATGGTCAGATATCATTTAATGTTGGGCACAATAAAAAATAAATTGTACTTCAAATCAATCTCTTTTGATACAAAGATTAATGAAATTAATAACAGCTCAAATGAGTCATGTGGTCATGAGTCAAATGAGTCATGTGGTTCAGCCCGAACCACATTACTCATTTCTTACAGCATGAATAAGGTGTAAAACCAAAATATTGTGTATTCTTGTGTTTGTCATATATGTTTTTCACTCGTCGCAGACTTCAACTTTGGTGAGTGATGAATCATTTTCCATTTCCTTATAATTCAAACTGTTTATTAATATGGTATTTAAACTCTAATCAAATTTATTCAACATGACATCAATCAAATAAATGAAGATGAACGAAGTTTACATACAATTTCTCGACACAAAGTGAAAATGACAAATCAACAAGAACTAGCAAATCATTTAGAAATAATATTATGCTCAATGAAAATTAAGCAGAACATGAAAATTCGTAATTTTCCTGGTGTAATAACTGAAACACAGTTGTCACTGGTTTGCAGCCAGATACGGCTGTAAACCCATGAAGACTATGTTGCATGAAAATTCCTATCAAATAATGTTAATCAGCAAAGTGTGATTTTGTGGTCACACTGATTAGACTGTTTTGCAGTGGATGGAGGGTTAAGTCTTTGAAATTATCATTTTGATGTCTCGGCATCAGCATGTATTTGGAGTACAACAATCCACGTTTTTTACTGCCACATTACTGGATAGTATTGTGAATATTCCTCCAACAATGGCATTGCAATGCCTACATATAGTGATTCAGTTTGCTAATAACCAGCAGCAAGCATAATGATTTCTCACCAATACCTACATAACACTTGGCTACACTAAAAGTGTAGTCAATGCATATTCTGAAAACAAATGTCCATCAACTTGCAGACAATCTCACCAATCTGTCACCAGTAAGCATCCAGAACAGAATCTCTTTGCGACCTTATAGTCTCTCAATAACAAAATTAAAGTGTCCCCTTCCTCAGCTCATTTGATGGACTTTTCCACCACTCCAGGCTGCCAGTAAATATCGCCTTTTGACGATATGCCAAAAATTAAACAAAACTTAACAATAATTGCTAACAATCCAGATTGCTGAGTTCCTATTCACTACATATTCCCTTCCACCCTCTTCATTCACTTGTGCATCTTTCATTGGCTGTTCGCACACATGATTCTGCATTTCCTTCAAACATGTTATTGCTTTCATAGTACTGCAAAATTCCTGGAGTTATTTCCAGAAATCACAGAAAACCAAAATCTAGATGACCTGACGGGGATTTAAACTTGCATCTGTTACATACCACAACAGTTTAAAGCATAGGTGGCCAACCTTTTCAGCAGCCGGGCCAAATGTTAGAACTACAATTCTCTACCGGGCAGCATGCATTACTTTCTTGTAAAAAACACTTTAATATTCTTATCAAGGAATAAAAACACTTAAAATTAAATATACACATGTAATGAAGTATTAAATATACAATTACCTTAATGCGACTTTTTACATTGTTTGGCAGAACTAAGGGCATCAATGTTAATGTCGAAAGAAGCTGTGGCTACACGCATAAAGTTCTCCAAATGAAGATCTGTAATTCGTGTTCTGTGTTGTGACTTGATACTGTTCACCCGGGTGAAAAGCTGTTCACACACAAGTGTTTCCAAATAGCGAAATCATCCACAAAGCATGTTTGTAAAATTCAGGATATTTCTCCTTGACCAGATTTTCTTTAGAATTCTTCCAAACCATCCTCGTGGAATTTCTCCTTAAGTTGTGCGTCACACTGCAATTCACAACTTTCCATTTGCAAATTTTCTGGCAATGAATTTATATCAACGGAGAATGGCGTTGAAAATGCAGATAAAAGAACATCATGTTTTTTTAAAAAAAATCTTGAAATTGGTTTTTAAACTCTAGTTTCAAGTTTAATATCAATTAACTGTATTTAATCGCCATGGCCTGTGTCACATTTGCTCGCAATAATAGCTTGAAAAAATGAGTGAAATTTTTATTTTTCAACTGTTGTTCCCAAAGCCCAAGTTTCATTTGAAATGAGGCAACAATATCAAACATATTATTAACCAATTGGTCTTTGCCTTGGAGTTAAATGTTCAGGTTATTTAAATGGCTAGTTACATCGACTAGAAACTCGAAGTCACAAACCCAAGCCATGTCTTCAAGCTCTCTGATACTTTTCAACTTGCTTGCATAGAATGATTGTATCTCTTCCTTCAAATCAAACACTTTTTTTAACATTTTTGCACGCGACAGTCAGTTTACTTCAGTACAAAATGTGAGGTAATTATAGTCAGAATCCAAATGCTTGAGGAATTCTTGGAATTGACGGAGGTTCAACCACTTTGATGTAATGAAGTTCACTATTTTGAAAACCACGCAAATGACTTCATCTATTTTTAAAGAAATTTTTTGATAAATAATGCAATGAAAATTTAATAATGAGGTATTATAAAGTTTTGCAGGCTTCATTTTCAATCAGTTTTAACTATCATGTTTTCCGACCAATCCGTTGTCACGCCAGATAAGTTGTGAAGTTTTAACGAAAAACGATTTAATTTTGTTGTAAATGACTAACAAATTGCATGCAGTTGTGCTGTTCTTAAGAGGATATAGAACCGCTAATTCTTCTGTTTTGTTTAAATGGGCATGAACGCCTCATACGAAAATCGCTACTTGGGCAGTATCTGTTAGATCTGTAATTTCATCCAATGCTAGAGAATAATACACGAAATCAAACGCTATGCTTTTCAAATTCTCTTCAATATGTCTCCCAATGTCTTCCACATGTCTGGTAATAGTTTGACGAGAGAGGCTTATTTTTGAAAATTTTCTCTTCTTTTCTGGACACATAATTTCAAAGATGCTCTCCAAGCATTCCTTCACCATCTGAATACGGCTTCGATTTCTTGGCTAATATCGAAACTATTGCATAGCTCGCTTTTACGTGGCGTGTAGACTCTGCATCAGTGCCAGTAAATATCTGTTGTCGAACAGAAAATTTTCTTTATAAGTCATTTACCTCTTCTAATCGAAATTGTCCTTGGCACTCATCAAACTAATTTGCATGTTTAGTTTCATAATGCCGTTTCATGTTATAGTCTTTCAATACAGCAACAGATTCTTTGAGTACTAAGCATATGGGCTTTGTTTTAAATTCTACAAAAAAAAAAAAAGTTAGTTGTCCACTTATCCAGAAAACTTCTCAGTTCATCTGCAGCTTTTCGCTTCTTTGATCCAATATCTTTACTAGTTGAAGCCATTATTTAATTAAAGTAGAAAGAGAAATGAATAAAACTCAAGTGCTAGTATTTACCAGAAACTACTAATATCGCAACGCTTTAAAAAAGTAATAACGGGACCATATTCAGGAAAGATACAACAACACAAATATCACGTATTTTCAACAATAATGGGTCTTTCTGTGAGGCAATCTCCGGCTGCACCCACCTCTCATAATGTTCTCTTGTTGAAGAAGGTTTTTTTTTCCCCGAAAATTACTGTTTGTGTCTTTTATGTGTGTTCGCGCCCCACATCCATAATCTAAAGGTAAGTGGTGGCTCATTTCCCTATCCTAATTTGATTCCTTTCCGCTACTTAGCGTCTTTTTTTCATTGTTATCATATCAACAATAATAATAGTTACATACACACAACTTACATAAAACAGAAGCTAGTTCTTAAAAGTCGATCAAATCCACACTCCACAAATACAACAGTACAGCAGACACATGGAATGTAGACAGTGCATTTCGAATCAAATACAACGATTATTGCAAAGAGCGTTCTCCCATCTGTGGGTGGAAACATTTACTGCTAGATCAATCCCCGACGCAAGCGCTCCAAGAATCAGTTAGGCGAACCGCTAACGCGCTGAAAGTTACAGGAACATAAGCTGTGATAAGGCTCGGTTGTATACCAACACCGTCAATCCTCGCAAGATCAATCGAGTTATGATCTTGGTTGAATATCAGCTAAACTTACTGTAGATATCACCATTGAAAGTCGAAGTTAACGTATACAATGATACAGCTCTGCGGGCCACAAAATGACCTACGGCAGGCCACAAGCGGCCCGCGGGTTGGCCATCCCTGGTTTAAAGGGTCCTTAAAACAATTAAAACCAACAGCAAACCATTTTAGAAGCATTTTCCAGTACTTTGAGAGTCAGCAAACATGTCAGTAAGGAGAGTTTGATGTATTTTGTAAGTTTTCAAAAGTACTATAAAGAGAGTACCATTTTTTTAGAAGCCTTTTGGCCACATTCATTTTCAGAGGTGTAAAATAAGATTACAATTCAAATGAGGTCTAACACTTGGGGTATAGAAAATTGTATTAAGGAAGTATCGTGAACTTATCTCGCAAGCACACGGAAAAGATTGTGCCACATCAGTTTTAACTAAGCAGACTTAACTTCCAAGGTATAGTAAAGATTCATAGCTCAAAATGTTCAGCATAAAAATAATACGCAACATATAGAAAGATAGAGTCAATAATTAATAGCAAGGTATGTTTTTTTAGACGAAATAATAAATTTCGCTGACTTTGCAATTCAGACATTTCTGCGGAAATACAGGTCTGTAAGCATAGAAACCACATCCAGACTAAAGAGAAATTTTCACTGAACACACAGAGCGATTTTCTTAAAGATTCCAACAATATTTAAGCTTTAAAAGTGGCATTAAAGTTTAAATGTAATGACAGCTATGCATCAGTACAGAAACAAAGGATTAGCATTAAATGAAATAGATAATGAGGAAATAATATTAGCATCAGATAGAGAATTAAATTTAGCAAAGTTTGACATTTATTACAGATTGGTAGCACTAATATTTTTTGAGATAAGTGACATCAAAGTTTTTAGCTGACTTTGCAATTGTAGTCAGGAGTAGGTTTTCACTATCAAATACATTTTGGATCTAGCCATGTTATATGTCAAAAGTTGAGGAGATTTTTAAAGAATATTTTGACAGCAGAGTCAGTTCACAGACTCAAGAATTGTAGGGAGAATGACAGAGTTGATGCTTCAGGAAATTTTAGCTCGGAAACCACAACACTTGGGAGAAAAACTCTCATAACTAAAAATGACATGCTTCACAACATATCAGAATTTCAGAATGACCGGAATTAAAATAAGGTTTCTCTTTGTTAAATCACACATATGCTGAGTCAGCTGGGCCCAATATGAATTAAAAAGGAGAATATATGAGGAGCGGCAGTATTCCGGCAAAAAATGGACTGGGAGGACATCGTGTTGGTCGCCGAAGATGTAAAAGGAAACTTTAGTAATGACACAACAGCGGTGTGGGCTCTCTCTTCCTTCAAGATTAACTTTTAACTTTCACATCTATCTAAAGGTTAGGAGGAAGTTGCTAACTGTGCGAGGAGTCTGTAATCATTATTTCAGATAGAAGTCTGATGCTTTTCTATTATGCTGGTACTGAGTTTATGTAAGAGACTTTTTGCACAATATATAATTTTGAATTTATCAGGAAATCTACAGTTTTATTTTGGGAAAATACCTTTACCTCTTGGGGTAATTACAAGGGATTGGCGACCGCTAAACAATCTGTAGAGGTACCAGACACGATCACAGTTTAGACAAAGTGCTATATGCAATAACCCCATTTCAAGTTTCTGTCTAACACATCCTCTCAAATGCAAGGTCCAAGCGGCACCATTCACCCACCATGCTCAGTATGCCTTTTGTGAGCTCATACATGTTATCATAATACAGTTTCTGTCCCCTATCACTTACTTTTTTGTTATTAAGATGTACATACACATAGTTTGTTACATTATCTTATCTGTATTAGCTTCAAAGGAATAGAGATTGGCTCTGCCAGATCATGTACCACTATCAGTCAGTTTTTCATGCACTTTTGGTCACTGTATGGAATCTTTCAGCTCTGCTTTTAGAATTTAAGAATGATTTGCTTAGTGTTAATATCAAGTGAATATCATCCCCGTCCTCACAAATACTCTCTGTAATCTATAAATATAATACGAGGGTCTTACCAAAAGTAAGGATCCCAATGGGCTACAGCAGCGAGGAAAGGTGCTATGCTAAATCCAGCTCTGTTGACCGTAGCTGAACTCAGTCACATTTCTATTTTCTTAAAAAAAGCTGTGGCCAGAAATTTATTTTTTTGTGGAGTATTTTTCTGTTGCTTCTACCCTTCATTCCTTCAGCTATGGTGAGAGGGAAGTACAGTTAATCTTTTCTTTCAATGCACATTTTAATAAAGAAAATGAAAAAAGAAACATTAAAATTGTTTTTGCAAGTAAATTTTGATTTTTTTTTGAACTACAGATGTTCTTTGTGCAATATTCAGTTGTTATCCTATGTCTCTTATAATTCTTTTCTATTTAGTTTGCAAGTTTGAGAACCTCTTTACAAAGTAACAAAGTTTTTATAGCACAAAAAAAAAAAGAGCTATGAGGATGTTGAGCTGGGTAAAACCAAGAACATCTAGCAGACAATTCTTTAAAAAGCTCTATATTCTTACAATGAATTCTCACTATGTATATATATTCTCTCTTGTGCTTTGTCATAGAATATTTTAATTTGTTTACATCAAATTCACAGGTACACAAATTCAATACAAGAAGCAAAAATAACTTGACCATACACTAACATCACTGTCATAAGTACAAAGAGGTGTTAATTATTCTGGGACATCTATTTGGTAAACTTCTTAAATGTATAAATCAGTTTGTAGGTAATAAAGATGTATTTAAAGAAAAGCTTAGGGATTATCTTATTGGCAACTCCATTTAAGAATCTGTATGAAAGAAATAATTGTATAGAATAGGCCTTTTGCAAAATTCAGTTAAAAAATAATTTTTATTTTTTCATTTTTAACTTATATTTTTTTTTTCACAATGATTATTATTCATCTTGTATGTATGTTTACATATTAACCATGACATGTTCCACATCCCAGAGGTCCTCCTTCGGTAGGAATCTATGGAACAAGAATAATAAATAAAACATTAAATAGATATGTTCCTTATTTGTGTGTCTGCTCTTTATTGATAACATGCATCTTTACTAAGCAACATGTTGGCTCAGTGGTTAAGACATCTGACTGGAGATCAAAAGGTCCGCGGTTCGAATCTCGTCTCAGCGGCGACCTTCACCTCTGGCACCACTGTTGTGTAATGTGAAGTCTGCCAGAAAGCTTCCATGGTTTGAATTCCAAGTTTCCCTTTACTCAGTAGGATTACTGGGTTGGGTTATCTAAGGAGGAAAGGAACTGGCCATCTTACCTCCAATACTAGGCTAAGTTTAGCTTAGTATCTTTGGTAGCTGTTTCAGGAACACAATATTATTTCATCAGAGTATTAATATTCATCAGATAATTTGAACTGCACAATCAACTCTTAAAACTAATATCTTTGGTCGGAATAATGTAAAGAAGGAAGATTTTTCCACTTTGAATTTTCTTTTCTAGCTTTCCAGTTTTTATTAGTTTTCAATACATTCTTAATAAGCATCATTCAAAACTAGGTGGAAGCTGTAAGGTTACACAAATATTTCTTCTTTCTTATTTTCATATGTACAAACGTTTGACTGGGACAGAAGCGGACAACTACTGTTTGAGTCAGAGGTGGCTACCATTGTTAATCTATCTGGAAATTACATGTCATAAAGGACCACATAAACTGGCAGTCTGCTTGTGCACAGGGGAATTGGAGCTTCTTACAGTGATAAGACCAGATCTTGGATATAAAATGTAAGCAACAGTACAGATACCACGAGATGGGCGAGTTATTATTTATGACAGATGTCCACCAGTCACTTAGTTTGAGATTGGACAACAGTGTTCAGCAATAGGGAGATTAAAACAAATATACATTTGGATAGTAGTTGTATAGTACTGGTTACCAAAAAAAGTGGAAAGGCCTTCTCTTCTCTGTGGTGAACTTTACACATTTATAACAATAGAAGAGTTAGGTTTCCTGAAAGTAAAACAAAAGGGAATAAATACAATTAATTCATTTACTTCAAATATACCAAATCACATAAGCACTTCTACACCACAAAGGTAAAAAATAGCAAAAATGTGGCACTGATTTTCTAGAGCTGAAGGTTGTTATAGGAATCTGAATCTCTACCTCTATAAATCTTGTTACAAGCAGCAGAAACCATAGGAACTCCATGACCTACACCTTCAGTTTTACATTAGTAGTATGTAAGTTGTTTGAGATTTTGATTCACAACCATATAAAAATGTCGGTAGCTGAAAAATAAGAATGGAGAAAGGACTTGTGGTATTCGCTTCAAATTTACCACATACATTCCTGTGGTCATACCTTTTTCTATAGCTTACACATAGTCAACATCAAGGTCATTAAAGGTGGTAAATGACTAGAGGCAAGGAATGGGAAGAATTCAGCCATGGCATTTTGAAGGAACCATCCCAGCATCCATCTGGAGTAATTTGGAGAAACCATGGGAAACCCAAATCTGGACGGCTGAACGAGGATTCAAACCCGCCTGTGCTAAAAGAAAGCAATTTATAAAACAGTAGTGCTGGAATAGTAGAGGACATTTGTGTAAATTTCAGTTAGCGGACTATCTGCAAGATATTCCTTATGAAACAGATATGGGCTGTCCACTTGATTGTGTAGTACTAGATCTCTTCAATTTTTTTGCTTCTGACTTTACACCTTGCTGATATTGAGGTCATTAGAGGTGAGAACAGCAAGGAACCATCTCACCTGTGGCAATTTGGGGAAACCATGGAAAATCCAAATCTGGATGACTGGTCGGGGATATGAATCTGTGTCCACCTGAATACAAGGCCAGAGTATTATCATTCACCCACCCATATCTTCAAGGCTTGACAGAGTAAGAAATGAAATAGTGGTAAGTAAGGTGAAAACAATTAATTCAGTTGGGATGAATGAAAAAGTGACTTCCTGGATGGAGGAACTCTTAAAAGGTTGTTAGCACTGAGTTAATGTATGAAACAGAGTATTAAAAGAGGTAGGAGAGAAGTTCATTGGGCCATTCTGTTAATAATTCCAGTGAATTATTGAATTATAGTTTACATAGGATAACTTGTTTGTAGATGATTTAATTTTACAAAATAGTACTAGAATGAGATCTCTCTTGTTGTGGAGAACTACATGAATGTGTGGAAAGGATATTAAACAATGTAGGTAGACACAGAATGCAGATAAATGCCAAAAAGGGACAGTGAAGGAATTGCTAGTTGAAGGCACAAAGCATTACTATCTTTGTATATTCTTTGATAAACTCAGTTGATAAGGATCCACTGGATACGTGACAGAAAAATTTCAAAATCTTGCATTTTCTGTTATGGGAGATAAGTGGATGTACATGGGAAGCTTCATCAGCTCAAGTAATGTTGGGTGGTACAGTACTCTCACTTTAGCAAATACAGGAGTTAGAGGCAGTACATTTAATAATTTACCAAAAATACTGAAAGAATTTAATATTTGTAAAGAGTAAAACTAGGCAAGTACAAGAAAAGGATGGGGGGGGGGAGGGAGAGGGGGGTGCACAGGGAAAATGCCAAAGGAATGTGTGCTCCATTACAATTTAATTAAGGTTTTGTTTCCAAATTTCTTCACTTCCCTGGTACATCCCCTCATCACCCTCTCCAGTAATTCAAGGTTTTTTAAATCATTCCCTGCCATCTACAAATGTGTCCCACTCAACTGAATTTACTATCAAATGTTATACAAAGATTATTAAATTTAGATTTGCAACAACCAATTCATCCTCCACCCTATAATCATTGAAAACCTTTAGCCTACCTTTTTTTATTTGTGTACCTAATAAGCTGACTCTTCTTGGCATTTATTTTTATTCCATGTTGAAATACACTTTTGTGCTATCTAGATCTCACTGAAGCTATTCACAGTATCCCCAGTTTTAATCCTATTACATAACAATACTTAATCTACAAACTACTCAACTGACAGCAAACCATTAACACTAGCTAACAGCCATGGTTCAAACACACAACCCTGTATCACTCCCACTTTTATTTCCTCCTTGTTTGATAGCGTCTAACTCTTTGCTTTCTACCTTTTAAGAATTCCTCCATCCAGGAAATAATGTTTTCATCCACTCCAATGGTCTTTCACATTAGTTGCCATGGTTTTATGGCTCGTGTTAAAGTAACTAAATGTCTAACAAACACCTAAAATAACTGCAAAATACATAGTGGTATTAGTTTCTTTTGAGGTTTGCAATAACAACTGTACTATTTTCTGGGAGGTACATTATACTGACTGGGAGTCTCAAGCAATTAGAAATATTAAATAAATCCTTGTGCATCAGAGGTTTTTATTTTTCCTTCTTATTTTAAGTTCATTTTTCTTATTATCTTAAAGCAGCAATATAAGAGAAATTGTGGTGGTTAGGTTAAAAGGTTCAAATGCAGCCTGGACCAAAATGAGAACTTACATTCTGTACTATGACATAAAGCACAAGGTTTTAATATTTTTTTTCATTTGCGCCGTTTTCAATATAATCCTTTTCCAAATGTCAGTACTTCATTTGATGCAACCTGTTCTAGATTATGAATAAATGTAAGGCAAAAAGTATCAAGATTTCAATATTTATTTTCATGCTTTCATTAGCATTATATTGTCATTGTCCAAGACATTTGGTGCAAAAGAAAATATTTATCATTTTATTGTATGTATCAATATCACCTCATATTTCTGTTGCAGAGAACTGATAAAAGTACAAAATTCAAGTATAACAAATTATATAAAAATCTGACTGCATATTATGTTATTACTAATTGAATGAAACGGAACTCATGCCCCAGTTGCAATTTACCTAAACACCTACATACAATTCATACATATGTTTACCTCATATTCCCTCCCAGTCTGCAGTATATTTTTCATTATCTTTTTTAGATAATTTGTTCCAGTACTTCAATCCTGGACCTACAAATTAATACTTTCCTACCCTACCGTGCCAGAAATAAATTGCTAATTTACCATCACGGACCTGTACCCTTCCACATACTGCTTCTAACTCTTTCATCAATATTTATCCAAGTCTCGTCTCTAGTAATATAGCTTGTAAATGCCCACAATTCTTTTAACTGGCCTCTATTTTAATGACTCCAAAACAAAAACTTTTATCTTTTCAGTAACTGAGTGCACCCTTTAGTAATAACCACAGACAAATCTAGCTGCCCTCCAACTGCAGTATTTGATACCCATAACTTTGGTCCCATATTTTCTGCAATACTCTAGAAAGTGCGTGACCAAAGTTTTGCAATCCACCACTCATACTTCACTCCTTATTCTTTCCAACAGATGCATTACTTGGAAACCTTTCCTGACAGTCTCCCTAATTTAACTTACTGTTTACTGATTTTCCCCTGTTTTTACATCTTATTCCTCCAACAAGCAAATCCCATGCCACTGTATAAACAAACAAATTCTTTATTTTACAATCTGTATACTCAATAATTAGACTCATCTTAGCATTTATTTTCATTCCATCCTTATCCATCCAACTAGATATTCTGCCTATACCCCTTTGCATTTGCTCATAATCCTCTATTGACACAATCCTATTATCAGCAAACAGTCCAACATCTGACTATATATCAAGCACAGAATTGTTCATTACAGTAATTAAAAATAATGGTCCCAATACACTACCCTGCAGCACACTTATTGTTACTTCCACCTCTCTTGATATTAGTTCACCAACTTTGACTCTTTGTTTCGTACCTCTAAATAATTCCTCTACCAAGCAAGTAAAAGTTCAGCTTGAACTTATTCACAATCATTCTATGGCTATCTTTATAAGATGCCTTAGAAATAACCAATGGCATAAAATCTACTTGGCCTTCATGTATATTTCATCTGACATGTCTTTTACATAAATACAGATTCACATGAATAACCTCTTTTAAATCCATGGTGCTGACTTCCAAACCATTTCCTTTACTCCTAGATTTTTTTAAATATAGCTGATTATACCATACTCCATTAACATTCCCATCACAGAAGACAAACTAACAGCCATATTTTTCTCCCCTCTCTTATGAACTGGTGCTAGTACAGCACATTTATTATCCTCTGAAAAACAGAATATTCAGGTATGGTACAATGCTATTGCCAAATACCTTTATCACATCTGTGGTTATATTATCGGGATTACTGGAGATCGCGATTCCGCGAGGAGTTGTCAACATAATACTTCAGTGGTCAAACGCAAGACTCCACTATAAATTCTTCCCCAAGTACATTTAACGGTTTATTGCTGGTCCAGGCTAATTTGTGCTTGAAAATAATGGCCCAGGCTGTATTACAACGGAATTACTGCTTGAGAATAATATGTCTTGTGACTGACTACAGCAGCATTCCAACGATATTACTATATGTTGTTGTAACGGAATCGCGATCTCCAGTAGACCCATATTATCTATACTTGGATATTTGCTTTTTTAAAATCAACTCTCTCGTAATACCCTGTGACTTTTTCTAATTTCCCAGTACACACATTCTCAATAACTTCAGCATTACCCACATGAAAATACATAGTAATGCTCAGGTGATCAGTACACCAGCTATTTACATATTCTCTATAACTTGCCTATCTTTATTCACAATTGTCTGAATTCTTTTCTTCACTTTTTTTTTTTTTTTACATTTCTTTATAAATTTCTATTTACATTATTCAGTGGGGATTACTGGAGATTTTGCAAGGAATTGGCATCATAATACTGCAATAGCCAAACGAAGAAAACCGCTAGAAATACTTTCCAAAGTAGTTTTAGCTGTGTCATATTGGCAGAAGCCACATTACAACACATTACTGCTTTAAAATAATTTGTCGGACTACAACAGTATTATGATGTCAATAGTCAGTAGAAAGTAATGTTGTTGCACTGGATTCGTGATCTCTGGTAGAACCCAATCAGTGTTCTATGTCTAGTATGATATTTTTCATGAAATTTATCCTTACCGTCCCTCTATTCTACTACTAATTCTCTGTTTACTTCTTTCATACATCCACTATTACCATCCTGCTTTTTTTATTAGATTATATTCCCTTCTTGGGATTACTGGAGATTGCAATTCCATGAGCAAGACACCACTAGAAATACTTTCCAAAGTAGTTCTCACGGTATCGTGCTGGTCCAGTGTTTATTACAGCCTAATTACTGCCTGAAAATAATACCTCTTGTGATTAATTACAGCAGTATCACAACATGATTAGTTGGCAGGGAGGAATGTTGTAGTGGAATCACAATCTTTGGTAGACCCTCCCTTTCTCAACAATCACTACAGCCTCCTCACATGCCTACTGTAATATGCAAGTTCAGTGCTCCTCATTTCTACTCCTATTATTACTGCTTTTTAGAACTGTTCCCAGTTGCTTTCTACTTTACTATTGCCTTCCTTCAAACATTGAACCTCTCACTAAAATACCTCCTCAGTTCTGAAACCCTGGCCTTGTAATCTACAACTTCAATCATTCTTGACTGAACCCTCTTATTTTCACCACAACTGTTTCATAGGTAATCACTTATTCATACCATCATGTGAGCCTCCACATAATTTTCATCAAGAAAAAAAACATCCAGCATTTCTCCCCCCCCCCCCCTTTCTTGCTTTATGCCTCAACGACATCAATGTCAGCAGCAGCAGGAAAGGAATGGGAACAAATTCAGCCATGGACTTTATTAGAAACCAAATGCAAGGCCACAGTGCTAGTGCCCATTCACCACACTCAGTCCAGCATATTACATCTACTTGTGTTTTGTTCATCCACTTGTATTAAACCATGCTAACCTACTAGAGGGTTTGCAAATCTCCGCTTCCTTGAGTTGCTAATTTAATTTTCCTTCCAGTAAGTAGGGTATACTTAAAACCTATCCCATTATACCACTTTATTTTCACCACCGAACTCTATTAAATAACTTCTCCCCGACGGTTTCATTTCATTAATCCAATTTCAATTTTTCTTTCTATCTTCCCAGCAATCTGTGTCCATCATCTGTAAATACAAATGAACTGTAATAATCATCAGCAACCAGTTCCTCCTCTGCTGGACCATATACTCTGGAAAAATCTCAGTCTAAAAATCTTTCCATCAACCGTTACTCAAAACCTATAATTATTTGTGATGATGTATGTCCCATAAGTTACCAAACTCTAAAACTTCGGTCATTGTACTCCTACCACTCCACTCCTTACTTATAAAACACTGGACCAATTTTTTACATACTCCCATTTTTTCCAATACCCATCCTTACACACTCCACTTTCCTTATGAAATTTATTCTTTAAACCTTTGCTATTCTTTTCAAAAAATTACATTAATATCCTGTGTAAATTGATATGATCCTGAATGAGATTTTTGCGTTGCTGTGATGTCTTGTAATGTTGATTGTCTGTCAACAGATTTTAACTTGAATAATGAGTCAATTTTCCTTACATTTCTACAAAATTTTGACAAAACTTTCATTTAAATTTACCTTTCTCATTAATCTAAAAACCGTACAGCACACACATCAGTAATAACATGGATCATGTCATAGGTGATGGTATCGGGATTACTGGAGATTGTGATTCTGCTCGGAATAGGCATCAAAATACTGAAATATCCAAATGTTAAACATCAATAGAAAGATTTGGTGGTGTCATACTGGTCCATCCTATATTGGAATCTAATCTCTGCTCGAAAATAATGGTCCAGAGGGTATTACAATCTAATTACTGCTTGAAAATAATATGTCTTAACAACTGGCTACTTGCAGGATTGTGACATCATTAGACAGTGATGAGCAATGTTGTTGTAGCAGAATCGCGATTTCTGGTAGACCCATGGTATCCCCTGCAATTGTTCTGCCTGTTTCTTCAATAGTCTAACCTTTTTCAGGTGCAGGCCATGCCCTGTAAAACCCCGATTTCACAAATACATCAACTGGAACAGTATACATATAAGATTTTGAGACCAACTCCATGTTGAGGCACCAGAAAGCTATGTTTAACCTACACTAGTCTTGTGCTGGAACACTTTCACGAAACCCACATTTGTATGTTCAGTTGATGCACCTATAAAACCCAGGTAACTTTATACTTATCCTTTGCCATGGCACTGCTTGCTACAGCAATCATTACCTCATGATCTTATTTTGTAAAGTCCCTTCAGAGCGATCCTATTCTCTACAATATGGTTTAGTGTAGCACTTGCCTTAAATACTATTACCTGGCATCCTGTCACTTAATTACCTTGCAACTGATGACCCAACATCCTGATTATCTGGTTATCTTTATTACCAATAATTGTATGAGGCTCCTGTATCCTGTTAGCCTCCTCCAGTCCGTGTTATACAGAAACTCTCATAACATCATTAAATGGAGATAGTGGTTAGGTTGGAATGCAGCACAAGACACTATGAATTTAGTTGATTTCAGTTGGTTTCATAAAACTTTCACGGTTTAATTCTAGATGGGGATACCGCTACAATCTCTTACCGCCTCGCGTAGTAAACACTTGTATTGTCTCTGGTAAACACACAGACCACGTGGTATACATCATGGAGGAAGGAATTATATGAAGGAGAAGTGACGTTAAATCGGTGAAGCAAGCACTAAACCCTCCCGCATGGTGGCAGCACCGACAGCGACCATATGGCGCTTCCCAACAATTAAGGTGTTCACATTGTGGTAGATGCAGTGATTATTTCATTTAGTATTGTGTATAAGTGTTTAAAAATGCCAGCTTGTGTTGCGTACGGTTGCACAAATAGGCCAGACAGGAAAGAACCTGGAATATCATTTCATAAGTAAGTTGAATTGTAATTATCGTTGTTGAAGTGAGCGGTAGACACCGCAAACTTTGCAGCACGTCTATAAATATTTAGTCATAGCTCTCAATGGGATGACTTTGTTCTCAAATTTTTCTTGGTGTAGTGTAGAAAATCAGCAAACTTGCTATTTTGCACATAATAGACTAGCATTATTTTTAACGAGTGTTTAAAATGAGATTTAAAGGGGGCGTGTTTTACTTCGCGATTCAGTGAATTTACTATTACGATTTATTTCGTCACGTTGCTGATTATACTGACAATGGATGATGAAATTAACTGTTATGTGAGAAGCTGTGAGTTTTATTAATTTTTTAAATAGCTATTTCAGGCCATTGACTTAGGTTATTTTTAAAGCTTCATATAAGACTTGTTTCTGTTTGTAAATACGTCTATACCTATTTTTACCGATTTTGAAATCTTTCTCATCTTTTTATGTCGAAACAGGTTCATGCAGAAATAAAAATGGGCTTCATAAATAAAGAAGTTATTGGCCTTTGAACAAAATCAATTTGGGGAATGTGTTTCTAATTTAGTCTCTTTTTTTTTGTACAACATTCTCCCCCCCCCCCCCGTATCAAAATCTAACTGAGAGATAATTTTTTTACAATTGTCCTAATAAGTAGGGCTGTGAAATTAGACAACACATCTTGATCAAGAGAATGTTCATTAAGGTGACTGAATAAACATTTTATTTCTGGTACCAGCCTACAAAATGTCTGGGTTGCTCATCCCTAGAGTGGGTCCTCTTACTTTTTTTCTGGTCTAGGACACATTTCAGACTAACCACAAGTGGTAGTAATAAAACTGAAATATCCATTCTGCATGTCAACCATGTAATCATTGTGGCTTTGACAGAATTAATTTTTGGTCCAGCCTGCATCCAAACCTAAACCCCTCAATTTGGATGTTGTATATCCCCCAAACTAAGCAAGATATCGAAAACATTTATTCCTTATTATCGAGTTTTTTCGTCGTGTTACATAAGAATCCATCATTAAATTTGACTTTTGCGAAATTTTTCTTCTGCATTTCAACTCAAGACACCTCACTTTTGAGACAGTATATCTCGAGAACTAGGTGAAATATCGAAAAATTTTACTCTTTATTTTTTATTTGTCTCGTCTTTTAAATAAAAATTCATCATAAAATTTGACTTTGAATAATTTTTTCTTCTGAATTTCAACCAAAACCATTTCACATTTGAGACAGAATATCTCGAAAACTAAGCAGGATATCAAAAAATTTTATTCTTCATTTTTTATTTGTCTCATCGAGTTACATAATAATCCATCACCAGATTGCGGCGTCACGTTTATCCTAGAGTCCCCTTGAGGTGTTTGTACATATTCCCCGTGTTTGTTGGGAAGCGGTCAAGCCCCCACCACTCCGGCCATGCCCCCCCACTCCTCCGCCGGCCTGCTTCACTCCCATGCGTGGTAAAGGTCTCTTGCGTCGTCTCCATATTATTCCTTCCTCCATGGTATACATGGCGTCATTGTGACGATTGTCTCTGTTGTGACGTAACCAGTCTGCGCGTACCAAAATTTTAAAGCTAATAATATCGTAGAAGTTATTGAACGGCATGAACAAATTACTGAAGGAAGATTTTGGACTGAATACAAATCAAAGTAAAACATGATGAAATGTAGCAGAAATGATACCAATACTAGCAGATTAAATATAAAAATAGGATCGGATGCAATAGGAGAAGTGAGTGAGTTCTGTTACTTGGGAAGCAAAATTACAACCGATGGCCGAAGCAGGAATGATGTTAAAAGCCGAATAGCACTAGCAAAAATAGCCTTCATGAAAAAGAGAAACCTTTTAGTTTCAAATATTGATCTAGGAATTAGAAAGAATTTCTTAAAACTCTGTGTGTGGAGCACAGCACTTTACGGTAGTGAAACATGGACTTTAGGAATACCGGAAAGAAAGAAACTTGAAGCATTTGAAATGTGGAGCTACAGAAGAATGCTGAAAATTAGGTGGACAGACAAAGTAAGAAATGAACGAGTTTTGGAAATGATGGGTGAGAAAAGAAGTTTATGGAAGAAGCTTACAGGAAGAAGAGACAGGCTGGTAGGTCATATTTTGAGACATGCTGGATTGGTTAATTTGTTAGTGGAGGGAACAGTCGAAGGTAAGAACTGTAGAGGTAGACAGAGTTTAGAATAATATATGAAGCAGATAATTGAGGACGTGGGTTGTAAGGGGTATGTAGAAATGAAGAGGTTAGCACAGGATAGGAAGGGATGGAGGATTGCAGCAAAAAAAAATATATCGTAGCAACATGTCACTTATGGGACTGCACGGAGGAGTTTTCGGGCGGGGAAAAATTAGAAAAATTAAATGGTAATATTTTCGTCGTTTTAGGTATCGTCATCTATAATTTATCCCATCCACTTAATTTTATATCACGATAGCGTTTTTTTTTTTTCGGGCGGGGAGAAATTAGGAAGATGAAATTATTATATTTTCGTAGAATTAAAAGGATGGCTTAAATTCTAGATGACGATACCATTTTCATAATATTTCCGTGCAGTCCAGAAAGCGAGGCAACTATTTATTTCTCTAATTTATCCCCTACTTTCCGTGCAGTTCACGAATATATTACAATTTCATTTTTCTTAATAGGGTATGGCGATATAGAATTAAGACGATGGCTTAAATTCCAGATGACGATACCTAACCCGACGAATATATTCCAGTTTCATTTGTTTATATTCCAATTTCATTTCCCTAATTTTCCTTCCTCCATGATTTATCCCCGCCCGAATAACCCTACTTTCCGTGCAGTCCCGTAAGCAGAGACAATGCCCGTAGGCCGTAAGTGACATATCCAGTATGTGCGTACCATGGAGGAAGGAATAATATGGAGACGACGCAAGAGACCTTTACCACGCATGGGAGTGAAGCAGGCCGGCGGAGGAGTGGGGGGGCATGGCCGGAATGGTGGGGGCTTGACCGCTTCCCAACAAACACGGGGAATATGTACAAACACCTCAAGGGGACTCTAGGATAAACGTGACGCCGCAATCTGGTGATGGATTATTATGTAACTCATTGAGACAAATAAAAAATGAAGAATAAAATTTTTTGATATCCTGCTTAGTTTTCGAGATATTCTGTCTCAAATGTGAAATGGTTTTGGTTGAAATTCAGAAGAAAAAATTATTCAAAGTCAAATTTTATGATGAATTTTTATTTAAAAATACGAGACAAATAAAAAATAAAGAGTAAAATTTTTCGATATTTCACCTAGTTCTCGAGATATACTGTCTCAAAAGTGAGGTGTCTTGAGTTGAAATGCAGAAGAAAAATTTCGCAAAAGTCAAATTTAATGATGGATTCTTATGTAACACGACGAAAAAACTCGATAATAAGGAATAAATGTTTTCGATATCTTGCTTAGTTTGGGGGATATACAACATCCAAATTGAGGGGTTTAGGTTTGGATGCAGGCTGGACCAAAAATTAATTCTGTCAAAGCCACAATGATTACATGGTTGACATGCAGAATGGATATTTCAGTTTTATTACTACCACTTGTGGTTAGTCTGAAATGTGTCCTAGACCAGAAAAAAAGTAAGAGGACCCAATCTAGGGATGAGCAACCCAGACATTTTGTAGGCTGGTACCAGTAATAAAATGTTTATTCAGTCACCTTAATGAACATTCTCTTGGTCAAGATGTGTTGTCTAATTTCACAGCCCTACTTATTAGGACAATTGTAAAAAAATTATCTCTCAGTTAGATTTAGATACGGGGGGGGAGAATGAGAAATTAGAAACACATTCCCCAAATTGATTTTGTTCAAAGGCCAATAACTTCTTTATTTATGAAGCCCATTTTTATTTCTGCATGAACCTGTTTCGACATAAATAGATGAGAAAGATTTCAAAATCGGTAAAAATAGGTATAGACGTATTTACAAACAGAAACAAGTCTTATATGAAGCTTTAAAAATAACCTAAGTCAATGGCCTGAAATAGTTATTTAAAAAATTAATAAAACTCACAGCTTCTCACATAACAGTTAATTTCATCATCCATTGTCAGTATAATCAGCAACGTGACGAAAGAAATCGTAATAGTAAATTCACTGAATCGCGAAGTAAAACACGCCCCTTTAAATCTCATTTTAAACACTCGTTAAAAAATAATGCTAGTCTATTATGTGCAAAATAGCAAGTTTGCTGATTTTCTACACTACACCAAGAAAAATTTGAGAACAAAGTCATCCCATTGAGAGCTATGACTAAATATTTATAGACGTGCTGCAAAGTTTGCGGTGTCTACCGCTCACTTCAACAACGATAATTACAATTCAACTTACTTATGAAATGATATTCCAGGTTCTTTCCTGTCTGGCCTATTTGTGCAACCGTACGCAACACAAGCTGGCATTTTTAAACACTTATACACAATACTAAATGAAATAATCACTGCATCTACCACAATGTGAACACCTTAATTGTTGGGAAGCGCCATATGGTCGCTGCCGGTGCTGCCACCATGCGGAGAGATTAGTGCTTGCTTCACCGATTTAACGTCACTTCTCCTCCATATAATTCCTTCCTCCATGGCGCGTACCAACATATTATGTTGGTACGCGCAGACTGGATACGTCACAATGACGACATGTATACCACGTGATCTGTGTGTTTACTACGCAAGACGGTAAGAGACTGTAGCGGTATCCAAATCTAGCATTAAAGCACTATCGATAAGTCAATATTTTCGGGGCATTTTACATCATTAAACTCCTTTCTTGGAGAGGAGATTACTGGATATCGAGATTCCGCAAGGAATTGGAGTCATAATACTGCAGTAGTCAAACGCAAGACAACGCTAGAAATACCTTCCGAACTTCCGAAGTTTTAAGTGCCATGCTGATCCAGAGTATACTGCAACGCAATTTTTACTTGAAATTAGTGATCCAGGCTTATTACTACGGAATTACTGCTTGAAAAGAATATTTCTCGCGATAGACTACACATTAGTGAATTATGTTGTAGCAGAATCGCGATCTCCGGTAAACACTTGCTGTTTATTTCATTATTCTTGACTCCTATCATCTGAAAGGCATAGTTTTTTTTTCTCCAGTTCCGCTTTCGAGCACTTTTCCATGAAGAGTTAATACCTAGGAAGCAGTTAGCCATAATTTCAACCCGAAATTACAGTCTTTATTGTTTACTGGCCGTACTTAGCACAGTAACCCCGCATTCTTGCCATGGAAAACTGTCATATAATTTCCCACATTGCTCCCCGCAAAAACTTCCCCAGTGAAACAACATAATCCTAACAAAACACTATCAAACTAAGCAACATCCACACTTTATATCCATGACAACTTTTTATTCTATTTATTTATTTATTATTTAAATAAAATGAAAAGTTGTCATTGATGTAACGTGTAGATGTTACTGTAGCTGAGTTATGCAAGAAAAACACATATAATAACAAAACCGTTAAAAGTAAAAAAATACATGCGTTATTGTAAATTAATAAAGACCATGTGGAAACCATAAAGTTACCACTTCTGAAATTTAAGCCACGTTATCATGTCACTATCAGTTCCAACAGAAACAATTATCAGAAAATGCATTTATAAAATAATCTGAAGAACATCGTTGGTTTTGCTGAAGAAAGTTATGGTGTGTTTATTTGGCATTTAATTTATCGATTTGACATTTTCTTTCGCATTTTTTGTAAGTGAACATTACAGATTAGATTAATTTAATCGTTACGCTAAAATGATAATAATTTGGTTGTTTTATCAGTTCCATATGAGTCTCATAAATACCGCGGGGGTAATTAAGGTTTATTTGAAACCAACGGAAAATCTTCTCAATCCGGCACAAGGCTGGCCGACAGCACAGGTCCATAAAATAATGACAGTTTAAAACTTGTTTATTTTCTATTTGTATTTCGGTTAGTACAATTACATAACAATCTTGGGGTTTAACAAATTTCATTCTATTTTCACCCTTTTTTTTATGGAGTAGATTGTGGGGCTGTTGATAAAACATCGATATTTTTTTAAAAATATCGATATTTAAGAGTGAAGTTTTTAGGACGATACATCGATATTGAAATCTGGATACATGGAGGAAGGAAATATATGGAGGAGAAGTGACGTTAAATCGGTGAAGCAGCTCTCCCGCATGGCGGCAGCAGCGGTATTGCGCTTCCAAACATTGCGATGTTCCGAGTATATCCCGAAAACTAAGCAAGATATCGAAAAATTTTATTCTTTATTTTCGATTTGTCTCGTCGTGTTACATAAGAATCGATCATTAAATTTGACTTTTGCGAAATTTTTCTTCTCTATTTCAACTCAAGAAACCTCACTTTTGATACAGTATATCTCTAGAACTAGGTGAGATATCGAAAATTTTTATTCTTTATTTTTCATTTGTCTCGTCTTTTTAAATAAGAATCCATCATCAAATTTGACTTTAACCAATTTTTTCTTCTGAATTTCAACCAAAACCATTTCACATTTGGGACAGAATATCTCGAAAATTAAGCAGAATATCAAAAAAAAATTATTCTTCATTTTTTATTTGTCATATCAAGTTACATAATAATCCATCACCAGATATCGGCGTCACCTTTATCCTAGAGTCCCCTTGAGGTTTTTGTACATATTCCCCGTGTCTGTATGGAAGCTGCTATGTCCGTGCGGCGGCCGACGTCGAACGGCGGAGGGGCAGTCCGCAGAAGATGGTCACGAAGAACCCGAACAAGTCCAAGGAGCAGGCCGAACGGAATCCAAAGACGCGCACTGGTTGTATCCGACGTGAGGTTTACAGAGTCCGAAGAGAGCGTACCGAACGTCACCGAGAACAAGCACAGTCACGAGTCCGAGAAGCGATTCACTGAGTCCGAGAGAGAGTACCGTAGACGTAGCCGAGACGAAACACTGTCGAGAGTCCAAGAGACGAAGCACGGTTGACGGAGACACAACTGAAAGCGCAGCGAACACCGAACTGGATGAATGGAGCTGCGCTGGCTTATTTATATCCGAGCCGGGTCGGCTCTGATTGGCCGTGGCGGAAACTGTGCTGCGGTGGCGCTGGTTGGCCTGATGCCAGCGCCGTCTATACTATGACGATTTCCATGCCACCTACCGGGCATGCCGCAATATCAGGACGGGATACCAGATCCCTCCCCCCTGAAGTTGGCGCGTACGGACGGAAGCGCCCTGGACGATGCTTGGGGTGATGAGGCTGGAATGATTGTGGTATCCCGGCCGCATCATGCGCCGACGTACTCCATGGTTGAGGACGTGGTGACGTGGGTGCCGATGTGGTTGTTGGATGGTTGATGGATGTGTCCATTTCGACGTCACTCTCGTCCGGCACTGCTGGCTTTCTTGGGTGCAAGTTGTATCGTCGTTGTGGGGAGGGTGTTTGTGGGACCTCTGCTAATGTCGCTGATGGTGGTATACTGTATTCTTCCTGATATTGTTGTGATGGTGATGGGCCTGTTGTGATGTGAGGACGCAGCTGGTTTTGATGACGGCGTTCTATTCTGTGTGGCGTTTGTACTGAGACGACACGGCGTCCGTGTGTCCCCACTACTGTTGCTGGCACCCAAGTAGCGTTCCCTCCGTAGGCGCGTGCCCAGACCGCGCTGCCTGGCGTGTACCGATGGGACGGTCTGGACCGGGGCTCTGCCGGTGATGGTGCCAGGAGGTGCAGCATCGTTCTTGGTTGTCGCCCATGGAGCAGTTCTGCTGGGCTGCGACCATTAATTGGTGTTGTCCGGTATGTGCTGAGAAAGAGGGTGAGGGCGGAAGACGTCGTAGCTGACTGTACCTCTTTCAGCATTTGTTGTTTGAACGTCCTTACGAGCCGTTCTGCTTCGCCATTTGAGGCGGGATTGGAATGGAGGACTGAAGATATGTTTGATGCCGTTAGCCACGCAGAATTCTTCGAATGTCGATGCTGTGAATTGGGGCCCATTGTCTGAGACGAGGGTGCGTGGTAACCCCTCGATGGCCAAAACCTGGCTTAATGCATTTAGTGTGGCTTCCGTCGTTGTGGATGCCATGCGAACAACGTACGGGTACTTTGAATAGGCATCAATCATAAGTAGCCACATAGTTCCCAAAAATGGGCCTGCAAAATCCAGATGAATACGGTCCCATGGTTGGCCGGGGTGTGGGCCAGGGGGCGAAAGCTTGCGGTGGCGCTGCCTGATGTTGGGCGCAGGCTGTGCAGCTGCGTACCATCTTCTCGATGTCTCGGTTGATTCCTGGCCAATAAGCATGTCTTCTTGCGAGATTTTTCATACGGGACATGCCCCAATGTCCTCGATGCAGGAGCTTTAGAATTTGTGAGCGCAATTCCGCTGGGATGACCACACGATGTGTGTCGTTTTCTGCGTCCAAAAGGATGACGCCGTCTGTGACCGAGAGTCTGTCAGATATGTGGCGCCATGTCTTCAACTCGTTGTCCATTCTGCGTGTGAGGTATGTTGGCCACCCGTGAATGATATAGCGCAGGGACCTGTCGCAAGATTGGATCCCGCTGGGTGGCGGAGGCGATTCGGGCTGCTGTAATGGGGAACCCGTCCACTGTCTGCTTCCTCTCTGTGTCGATATGAAAACACAGTTACTTCCTGTTGGTCGAATTCCGGATCGGGGCCGGCAGGCAGGCGTGATAGGGCGTCGGCATTGGAGTGTTGTGCTGTTGGCTTATATTGGATTGTATAATTATAAGCACTCAGAAACATCGCCCATCGTTGGAGGCGTTGGGCCGTTCGCTCTGGGAGGCTGGAGCGGAGTCCAAATATTGCCACCAACGGTTTGTGGTCGGTGATGAGGGAGAACTTGGTTCCAAATAGATATACATAGAATTTCTTGATAGCGAAGACTATTGCCAATGCCTCTTTCTCGATCTGCGAAGTAGTTGCGTTGTGCTGGCGTCAATGTCTTAGAAGCAAACGCTATCGGTTGTTCAGAGCCGTCTTCATTCCTATGTGCGAGTACCGCCCCGATTCCATATGCTGAGGCGTCAGCTGCCACGACTAGGGGCCGTGTAGGAGAAAACGGCGTCAGACAAGGAGCAGACCTTAGCATGCGCTTTAGCCGGTCGAAGGCCCGTTGACAAGAAGGGGTCCAGTTGTAGGCAACGCCCTTTTTCCGGAGCTGGTTGAGGGGTTGTGAGATGTGTGCCGCTTATGGCAGAAACTTTGAGTAGTAATTTATTTTCCCGAGGAAGGCTTGTAGTTCTGGCAGATTCTTTGGGCGGGGTAGGGAATCTATGGCGGCCACGTTGCGGTCTGATGGTCTAATTCCCTCTTTGTTGAGCCAATGGCCGAGATATTCTACTTCCTCTTGAAAAGACCGACACTTCTCGAGGCGACACCTCAGCCCTGCCTCTTGTAATGCTGCAAATAGCGTGCGCAGGTTTTGTAGGATGCTCCTGGCGAGTGGTTCCTGTGACAATGATATCGTCCAGGTAGTTTGCGCATGCCGGGATGTGTCGCAATAGCTGCTCCAAGTATCTTTGGAATATTGCCGGTGCAGAAGCTGATGCCAAACGGGAGGCGCTTGTATTTGTAGAGTCCAAACGGTGTGTTGATGACGACGATGTTTTGCGATTCCTCATCTAGTGGAAGCTGCAAGTATGCATCTGCGAGGTCAATCTTGGAGAAATATTCGCCGCCCGCAAGTTTAGTGAGAAGATCTTCTTGTCGTGGGATTGGATACGTCTCGACTTTGAGACTGGGCGTTGATCGTAGCCTTTAAAATCTCCACATAACCGGAGGGTGCCATTGGGTTTCCGGATGATGACCAGTGGTGTAGCCCACGCGCTGGATTTGACAGGTTCGATTACTCCAATCTTCTGAAGCCGGTCAAGCTCCTGTTTTACTGCTGCACGTAAGGTGACCGGAATAGGTCTGGCACGACAAAAGCGAGGTACTGACACCGGGCCGGAGGGTGATGTGAGCCTCGAAATCTGAGGCGCACCCTAAGTCTAGGCGTAAAGATGGGTGCGAACTGAGTACAGAGGTCCTCTAGGTCCTGGAATGGGACCGAGTCCGATATGACCTGGACTTCGTCCACGATTGAGAATCCGAATCTGTTGAATGCGTCTAACCCAAAAATATTAGTAAGCCGAGGGCTGATCCACCACAAAAAAGGTGATTGGTCTGGTGACTTGTTTGTAGGCGGCCGTGATGCAGACCTGACCCCGCAGGGGAATGTCTCTATTCCCGTACGATACCAAACGCCGTGAAGGTGGAGACAACGGTGGTGAGCCTAGTTGAGCGTAGGTGGCTTGGTTTATCAGCGATACGGTTGCCCCCGTGTCCACTTGAAAACGGATGTCCTGGTTGGCGACTCTAAGAGTTAAGAATAGTTTCTGTGAGAGCGGGTCGCCAGTATGAGCTGCGGTCTGTAGTGTATTGACCGTTTCTTGCTGCATGCGGGCTATCGGGTTGGGGCGAGGTGCCCGGTTTCGGCAGACTGACCGCAAGTGTCCCTCTTTACCGCAGCGTGTGCAATGTGCCCAACTGGTCGTGGCAATCTGCCCGTGAGTGCGAAGTGAAGCACTGTGGGCAAGACGGCAGGGGCCTCTGGAATCGTCGGCGGGGTGGGTGTCGGGGTTCGGACGTCATAGATACGTCGGACAGCCGATGGCGTCCTGCTTTGTTGGTGTCTGGAGCGCGCCATGGGTTTGCCTTTTGCGCGGGAGTTGTGTTGTGATGTTTTGACCGCCGCTACTTGTGGGCGAGCCATGAGGCGCTCGTTCGCTGCTTGCGCAATTTCATGCGAGTGCGCGATGCGTAGAATGTCCTCGAGTGATGGGTTGTCCAGCTTCAGTGCCAGCTGTGCGCACCTCTGGGTCTGGAGCTAGCTGCACTATGACGTCGCGGATCAGGGAGTCTGCATATGAAGCCCTGCACTTTGCGTTTGAGCAAGTGAAGTCGCATTTACGGCTAAGACCTTGGAGATCAGTCACCCATGACCGGTATGATTGTCCCGGATTGTTTGTGATACTGATGGAACTCAAGGCGGGAGGCCACCACGTGGTATCTTTGAGAGTAGTAGCTTGTTAGCAGAGTGCACATTTCGTTGAATGTGAGGGCGACCGGATCTGATAATGGGGCCAGTTTCTTCAGGAGGAAGAACGTGTCGGGTGATGCCCACGACAGAAACAGCTAGCGCTGTAAGGCATCGTCCGTCACCTGGAATGCCGAGAAATGCTGTTTGAGCCGATGCAAATATGTGTCCCAGTCTTCCTTAGCGTCATTAAATGGTGGAAACGCTGGCGGCCGGATGTGTGAATTTTCCTAGGCCTGGACTGACTTGGCCTCCTGTGCTAACAGTTTCTCGAGTATTACTTGGAGCGTTTGCTGTAGCAGCGCTGTCTGCTGTTGTTGTTGCTCGAGAATACGAGTCACGGTGTCCATGATGCCAGCTGATAACCTTTTTCCTCGTCGCCAATTGCTATTTCCGTGCGGCGGCCGACGTCGAACGGCGGAGGGGCAGTCCGCAGAAGATGGTCACGAAGAACCCGAACAAGTCCAAGGAGCAGGCCGAACGGAATCCAAAGACGCGCACTGGTTGTATCCGACGTGAGGTTTACAGAGTCCGAAGAGAGCGTACCGAACGTCACCGAGAACAAGCACAGTCACGAGTCCGAGAAGCGATTCACTGAGTCCGAGAGAGAGTACCGTAGACGTAGCCGAGACGAAACACTGTCGAGAGTCCAAGAGACGAAGCACGGTTGACGGAGACATGACTGAAAGCGCAGCGAACACCGAACTGGATGAATGTAGCTGCGCTGGCTTATTTATATCCGAGCCGGGTCGGCTCTGATTGGCCGTGGCGGAAACTGTGCTGCGGTGGCGCTGGTTGGCCTGATGCCAGCGCCGTCTATACTATGTCGATTTCCATGCCACCTACCGGGCATGCCGCAATATCAGGACGGGATACCAGAGAAGCGGCCATGCCCCCTCCACTCCGGCCATGCCCCCCCCCACTCCTCCTCCGCCCTGCTTCACTTCAATGCGTGGTGAAGGTCTTTTGCGTCGTCTCCATATATTTCCTTCCTCCATGTCTGGATATTGGAGTCGATATTTTTTAAAAATTCAGTTGTTATATTTCCGTTTACCTCATAGAATATTCCAAGTTATTATTGGGGGTAAAACGATTACCTGTGTCGCACATGCTATAAATTTAATCATAGATAGAATTTTAAGAAACAATGAATATTTTAAAAACTTTTCTGACAAATTGCGCCTGATTAAAATGGCACCGGAAACAGTAAACACTACTGACTAGTCGTGTAAAAAATCTTTTAAAATTGTAGAAAAGTGTTCCGTTTGTAAAAAAAAATCAGATGCTTATGGAAGCTCGAAGTGTCGTGCGTGTGAAATTAAACCAAAAAATCTCAACACAGTGACAACGCGCTCCAAATCAAAGGATTTAAAATCGCCGACTGGCAGTGCAGACACGAAACCAGATGAAAAGGAACACACAATTCAACACCTTAAAAAGATTATTTCAAGTAAAGTAGAAATCATTAGACTTCTTAAGGAAGAAATCAATGACCTTAAGGAAAAAGTTAAATGTTTAAATCATTCCTGTAGTTGCGGAAGCAAACTGTTAAAAATGGACACATGTTAATGGCCGGCGTAGCATTAACAACTGTACATCAAAGAAGACATTGGATCACGAAGTGAAGCTTTCCAATAAGTTTGACGTGTTAAGCTTGGAAAGTGATGACCAGTTAGACAAAATTAAGATCAAAACTAAAAGATGTGCATCAAACATACCGAAAAGCAAAACATTGAATGTTTCGAAATGTAAACAGGACAATAATTTTAAGATTCTACTTTTATGTGATAGCCAAGGCAGAGATTGCTCGAAAATGTTAAGAGATAAATTGGGCTCTTATTGCAGTATAGTAGCAATAATCAAGCGAAATGCTCCTACCGAAGAAGTAACTAAAAACATTGATAAATTGAGCCAAGGCTACAATTACAAAAACTGTGTAGTAGTAATGGCTGGGACAAATAACGTAGAAGATAACTATAAAGATCTTTGCAGTGCATTAAATTCTGTTACATCCTCTGTTAATGCATTAAGCAAAAAAAACTAATGTAATTTTACATCCAATTCCATTCAGATATGATGTCCCGAATTTAAACATTAAAATTAAATCAGCTAATAAGTACTTTTGGAAGTCCATCAAGTCAAGAACAAATCTCAACAGTGATCGAGTAAGTATTAATTTTGAAAGATTGAACAGAAGACAATTTACAAGTCATGGGCTGCACATTAACAAATTTTGGAAAGAACATGTATGCAACAGGATTGTGGAGTTAATTAAACAAAATCAGAATATATACAAGAAGGATACTTTGAAGAAGCAAATGAAACAAACTTTACTAGATAGTTGGGTTTATAGAAAGCCAAAAAACAGTGACAACTTCATTGTAACCTCCAAATCAAAATTATGTGGGCAAATGAGTGCTGAAACAACATTTCTTCAAGATCTTGTGAGTAAAGTATGTGACCATCCAGAAAATCAGTGGATGAAGCAAACAATATAGAGGGGGGGGAAAAAAAAGATATTTTTTTAGGGTAAGTGAATCATTAGAAATCTATAAGGGACCCCAAACTTTAAATGAAAAACCAAGTAATTTGGAACTGTTTATTCTGCATCATAATGTTCAATCACTTACCAATAAGTTAACAGATTTGGAAATACTACTATAGTATAGGCTAAATCTTGATGTAATATGTATCACAGAACACTGGTTAAGTGGTGATGAAATTAATTTGATTTCATTACCAGGATACAAACTAGCCAGCTGTTTCTGCAGAAAAACTTCTAAACATGGAGGTACTGCTATCTTTATGAAACAACAAATTAAATGTCAAAATATTTTAAAATGCATTAAACTCTCTGTAGAGAAGAATTTTGAAGCTTGTGCAACTCTTTTGCTTGAAACCAACATAGTAGTTATAAATATCTATAATTTAATTTAATTGCAATTGCAATGGAGCACACGCTCCGGTGGCAATTTCCCTACACACCCAACTTCCCCCTATCCTACACTCACCTACATTTGCCGTCTACAAATTTTAACTTTAAATTCTTTTAACGTGTTCGGTAGGTTATTCATCATTCCCCTTGGTAACTCATTCCAATCCCTGACACGCTTACCTAAAAAAGAAAATCTTCCCACACCCTTGTGCCTGAAATCGAGTGCCAGCTTGTGGTCATGGTCATCTTTTCCTTTCCATGAACTACTTTTCATACCTACTGCAATATCTTTCCATGCCTCATCGCCAGTATACGCTGTGTACACTCCCATTAACCTCCACCAGATGCAAAATTTTCAACTTTCCTTACACAATTGTAATCATTATTAAATAATGTGATTGCACCCAACAAAACATTAATGCTTTGTGGTGATTTCAATATTAACTTCCTCAAAAAACAGTAGTGAAAAATCAGATTCATTGAATATAGTCAAATCGTTCAACTTAAAACCAAAAATAGACTCCCCAACGAGGATATCAAACTATCATAATACTCTTCTTGACCAGGTGTTTGTAACCGAGACAAGTCTCTTATCAAAAGGGGAAGTAATAGGTATGGGCTACAGTGAGTATGAGGCGCAACTCATATCACTGAAGATAAATAAAAGTAAAAACACAAATTGTAAAAATATTGTTTATCGGAGAAATTTTTGTAAGGATAACATATGTGTCTTTAACTTACTCCTCTCAAATCAATCCTGAAAAGATGTCTATAATCAAATAGATGTAATTTACATGGTTTTGTAAAGATTGTTTCAAAAGTAGGAAGATATTGGAGCAGGAGGAAAGGATTAGTGCCCTTCAGGATGAACTGATAGAGGATAGAAAGGAGTTGGATAGGCTGCGCAGGGAGGGAAACAGAGATGGTTGGGAACTGGTGACAGGGAAAAGGGCAATTAGAACAAGAAGGGCTTCTGATTCTTTTGTTGTTGGGGTGCAAAATAGGTTTGCTCTGTTGCCAGAGTTAGACAGGGATGAGCCTTCTGTAGTTGCAGGGGTAGGTAATAAGCAGCAGACTTGTAGGAAAAGCTGTGTAGTTAAGTCTGATAGGCAGGTATTAGGGAAAAAGAAAGTCTTGCTGCTAGGTAGTAGTCATTGTCGAGGTGTTGGGCCATTGGTGCAGGAAAAATTAGGATCAGGTTACCAGGTCATGTGATTCTTCAAACCTGGTAACCTAAATCTTCAGGTAGTAGAAGATTTAGGTTTTTTGTGTAGGGATTTCACAGATCAGGATCATGTAGTGATAGTGGAAGGAGCGGGAATAGTTTGGGCAGGAATGATAGGTATAGTAACAGAGATGACCTGGAGAAAATAGCAGAAGCAACGTGCCACACTCGGGTCAGTGTGATATCGATCTTGAAACGCTATGATCAGCCACAGATGAACTCTGCTGTGAGGCGAGTGAATCTGGAACTGGAACGGTATCTTATGTCTGATTTTGGTTCTGGCATGGGCTTGGTACCTGTAGATGCTATTGATAGGTGGGGTTATACTAGGCATGGCCTACACCTGAATAGTAGAGGGAAGGGGGTTCTTTCAGATCTAATTGCAAAACAATTAATTGGGGCCACAAATTCACATGAACAGATTCCTGTTGTTAATGGTGTTAGGGCAGCTCCTTTTTTAGATTAGGATCATGTATTAGGAAGAGAGTTTTAAAAGAAATTAGTTTAAACAATAATGAGTTTTCAGATACCAAAATTAAAAATTGTGTAGGGATTAACTTATTACATCAGAATATCAGAGGGTTAACAAACAAAGTGGATGAATTGCTAGTCCACATAAATGAATTAAATGATATCAATAGAATTGATGTTTTATGCTTGTCTGAACACCACATAACTACAGGAATAGGTATGTCAAATGTATCTGACTTTAATTTAGCTTCTCATTATTGTAGAATGAACTTGGAGAAAGGAGGAGTTGTCACTTATGTTAGAAATAGTTATAATTTTGAGGATATAAGTATTAACAAGTACTGTGCTGATCAACATTTTGAAGCTTGTGCTACACGGCTAAATTTCAATAATGAAATTTTCGTAATAGTAACAGTATACAGAGCACCATCGGGAAACTTTTATATTTTTATGAACCAATTAGAACTCTTATTAACATTTTTAAGCAGAAAAGAAGTCAACATAGTCGTATGTGGTTGGTAAATTTAATGTAGATTTTCTAAATAACTTACCCTGTAAAATCATGTTAGAATCATTAGTCAGTTCATTCAATTTAACTTAGGTAGTTAATTTTCAAACTAGAATAATGAATAATGGTCACACAGCTAAAGACAATGTTTTCCTAGATACCTCAAAATTCAGGGGCACGATGCAAAATTATTAACCATCAACACTTCAGTAGGAACTAGCTCTAATAGTAATGTTTTTAAACTTGTATTAAGTACACAATTTGGGGCTGGCTAAATGGCCTAAAAGGGGATCCACAAAAGCCCGAAACGTTGGGTGCCAATTGTATTAAGTACCATTTGGGGTCGTCCAAATGGGAATATCAGTTACATAAAAAGGGGGGGGGGGATTTATGATTAAATCCTGAAAAATGAAAAACATATATAATAATGATGCTATAAGGGGATCTAATAGGTTACTAACTAGAACCATGAATTTCAGACACAAAATAAAACCTCATTTATTGAGTCTTATGGCCTTACAAGGTCGGGTAGTAATTAACGTTACGTTAAACACAATTAGATCAGCAAAAACAAGCAATACCCGACGTTTACAATTCGCCGGAGTAAGCAAACAAAACTGAATGAAATATCTCAAACAAGCATAAAAAAAAAACAGCAAAGTTAACATTGAAATAACGTGACAACACAGGCCATCAAATTGAAGCTAACATTTTACTGTACAAAGGAAAATCCCAGGGGGCGCCGTATAAAGTGAATGAAAAGCATCAAAATTGAATTAAAAAACAGCAAGATGCTTAAGAAAAAAATTGAATCGAAATATAAATTCAGCTAGCTCAGAATCTAAGTGACGGGAGCAGAGTCTTAACCCAGGCGTCGCTTAAGGGCTCATAAGTCTGTTAAAATCCACTGAATAGTGACCGTTGTTTCTGGTACATTACCATGGAATCATCGCCGTGATGGTGAGCGACAAACTCAATGCCACTGCAGCAATGGAAGCTAAATAAGTGGCTACGACCGCGTTATTAGCATAACTTCCAAATAATGGCAAGCATGCCACTCAACATCTCGCTTTCCCAAAGCAAGAAATGATCAACCACAACGATCATCAGAGAGCGTGCCGGCTGACACGTCTGTTCACCAGCTCGTCTTGGACCCAAGTGAAGTCTAAGATGGCTCCTTCTTCTTCCTCGGCTAGTTGCACTCCACATGTAAAAGAACTCCACGGAATTAGTATTGTAGACCCCAATAAATGTTCATGATTGGCTATCTAAACACTTCCGTCGTCACGTGTTTAATATCACGCGTCGCATTCGCCGTCTCCCTCCGCGCGTTTTCTACTTGGCCTTCGGGGCAGTAGCGGGGTGGGGTAGGTCATCGTCCTATTTTCAAACGGGACTGAGGCTGGGCTGGCCCGGCGCCGCCGAGTCGCCTGACTCTCCATTGTTCCTCCCTCAACCGTCCGAAATGGCAGTTTCCAGCCTTCAATATTCAACCTTTCTGAGCCATGAGTTTACAGAAAAATTAAATTTTATAACAAACTATACCTTTGGCCGCCCTGGTTTAAACATACGTTTAGTCTATCCAGACAACCTTCATTATTTACAATTACTTACACGTTGCAAGATTAAATAATTAATAAACTTGAATATAATAAAAAGAATTATGAATATAATTAATAACAATTTAATTATATTCATTGTGGGTGACGCTGTCACACCACAAACTTCAGCGTGTAATAAATGATAAGTCAGTTACTTATTTTAGAAGATGTCTCAATACCACAAACTGGAAACACGTTTACAGTGCACCAGGTATGGATGAAAAATACAACATTTTTAGTAGCATTGTATTAAATTACTTTGAAAGTAGCTTCCACTTGAAGAAGTGTCGTACTTCTCGAAAAGAACAAAAACCTTGGATAACTATTTGCATTAGAACATCATGCATTAATAAAAGGAAGTTGTATATTGCCTCTAGGAAAAGTGAGAATGCTAATGATAAAACACATTACAAACAGTACTGGAAAATACTGAAAAAGGTTATTAAATAATCTAAATGTATGTACTACAAATAAAAAATTCATGATTCTGAAATTAAAATTAAGACTATATGGGACATTGTAAAAAAGGAAACACGAAAATGTAATCAATCAAGTAATGATATTTTCAATTGCCGATATATTTAATAAACATTTTTTATCTGTTGCTGATAAATTGACTGCTAATAGCTCAGTGACACACAGTATGGATTTTGTCAGAACAGGTTTCCAAGAAAAATTTAACTCTATGTCTGTAAAATTAGCTACTCCAGAAGAAATAAGAAAACTTAACAGGTCTCTTATGAGCAAATACTCAAGTGGTTATGATGGGATTTCCAGCAGATTAATTAAATTGTGCTCCACAGAATTAAGTAATATACTAAGTTATCTGTTTAATATATCTTTTCTTGAGGGTACTTTTCCAGAAATGCTTAAGCATGCTCTAGTTAAACCACTCTATAAAAAGGGAGATAAGGCAGCTGTATCGAATTACCGACCAATTTCATTACTAACAGCATTCTCCAAAGTTTTTGAGAAAGCAATGTACAACAGAGTTTATGAACACCTTAAAAATAATAATATTCTAACTAAATCAAAATTTGGATTTCAAAAGGGTCATTCAGCAGAACAAGCTCTATTTGCATTCACTGACAATATTTTAGAAGGAATAAATGATAAATTAATTCCTGTGGGAATTTTTTGTGACTTATCTAAGGCATTTGACTGTGTAGATCATAAAATTCTAATACAGAAACTAAAGTATTATGTTATAGATGGCATTGTTAATAAATGGCTTAGTTCTTAATTTCTAACTAGAAAACAGAAAGTATCAATGGAGAATTGTTAGGCTGACTTAAGAGGTTCACTGTTTTCTGAGTGGAAATTAATCAGATGTGGAGTACCTCAGGGTTCTACATTGGGGCCACTATTGTTTTTAATATATATATAAATGATCTACCCTGTGTTTAATGTAAAAATTCAAAATTTGTCCAATTTGCAGATGACACAAACATAGGAATTAAAAACACTCCAGATTTATCTACAGAAAATATTTCTAATTATGTCTTTGAACTGATTAATAAATGGTTTACAACTAATGGCTTGTCTTTAAACTTTGATAAAACTCAGTATATCCAATTCAGTACATCACACAGATTATCACTAGATATAGACATAAAATTTGCAGGCCAGTCTATTCAAGAGGTAGAGAGTGTGAAATTTCAAGGTTTGTATATTGATCACAATTTAAATTTGAAAGTATATGTTTCTGATTTATTAAAGCGATTGGGTGCAGCCACATGTGCAATACGTACAATTTCAGCTATAGATGATCTCCGTATGAGGCAGCTAATTTATTTTGCTTATTTTCATTCCTTATTGTCATATGGAATAATATTCTGGGGCAATTCTACCCATAGAGACAAAGTGTTCATAGCCCAAAAGCGTGTAATAAGAATTATGTGTGAGGTTAGCAATAGAACTTCATGTAGAGAGCTGTTCAAGAAGTTCGGGATTTTAACATTAGCGTCTGAGTATATATACACATTAATGTCCTTTGTAGTCACAAATTATAATTTGGTTGAAACAAATAGTAAAATACACAATTATGGCACTAGAAGGAAAAATGATCTTCACAAGGATTACAAGTCATTGTCATTTGTTCAAAAAGGGGCCCGATATTCAGGGATACAAGTCTTCAATACGCTCCCAAAACATATTAAATGTCTAGCAGATGATAAGAATAAATTCAGGAAAAAATTGTTTTTTTTTTAATTGACAACCCCTTCCACTCTGTCGAAGAATTTATTTCTAAGGTATCTAAAAAATAACTGCCAGTAAGTTATGTAAATGTAGATTACATAATTAATTTACCATGTATGCTATGACTGCACAACTTGTGGTGTATGTAATATTTTGTTATGGAATTTTTTTTAATGTACCATGTATGCTATGACTGTACATCTTCTGGTGTATATATTATTTTGTTATGGAATTGTATAATGTATAGTTATTGTATAATGTATGCTTTGACTGTACATCTACTGGTGTACTTATTATTTTGTTATGCAACTGTTTATCTGTAAACTGACAACTTTCGACATCCCACAGAGCCAGTCTCTTATATTGGGATCAATGGAAAATGAATGTATTGTATACATCTTTAATGTATTTCATAGTACTTTTCTACACTACTTCAGCCTGGTTTTTCCCAAAATGAGGAAATTTGGGGCAGAAAGAACTAGTAAAAACTGGATAACCACAGGTATAAAAATATCGGGAGAAAGAAATAGTTTTTTACAGAGTTACTGTAAACAAAACCAAGTGAATCAAAGTTTTTCAAACTATGTTAAAAACTATTTAAAAATTATAAAAGAGTAATTTGACAAACAAAAATTATGACAACTAATAATTATTTAAAAAAACTCTTCCAACAAAACCAAAGTAATGTGCCATATTATTAGACAACAAACTGAAAGAAAGAACATCAAATTATGTACTGATAATTCAATAATTAGTGACCCCATAGTTATAGCTGAAGAATCATATATATTATTTCTATAAGGTATTTTTTTGTCACAAGCCTGTATCTTCCTTCATACTTAACCGAAATCAATGAATGAGGTGTCATTTTAAAGCTTATGGTCCCCACTTTGGGCACATCACATTATAACAAAGGAATTTTCGGAATTCGACCCTTAAAGGGCAAAAATGTCAATATTTCTAAAATGCTGTTTTATGTGTTACAAGTCATTTATCTCCCTGGATATCGATCCGAAATCGTTTAATGAGGTATCATTTTAAAGATTAAGATTTCCACTTTGGTGACGTCATATATTAAGACAGAACTTTTTCGGAATTCGACCCTTAAAGGGCAAAAGGATCAATATTTTTGCAATTCGTTATTGTGTCACGAGCGATTAATCTCCCTTAATATCTAACCGATATAGATAAATGAGGCATCACATTAAAGACTAAGGTCTCCGCCGTGGTAACACTATATTTTAAGAAAGGAATTTTTCGTAATTCGACCCTTAAAGGGCAAAAATTTTAATTTTTCTAAAGTGCGTTTTTTGTATCTCGAGCCATTTATCTCCCCGGATATCTAACCAAAATCGATAAATAAAGTAGGATTATAAGGAGTAATGTCTCAGCTTTGTGAAATCATATTTTAAGAAAGAATTTATTTGGAATTAAGCCCTTAAAGGGAAAAAGTATAAATTTTTTTTAAAACGCATTTTTGTGTCACGAGCGATTTATCTCCCTTAATATCTAACCGATATAGATAAATGAGGTATCATATTAAAGAATAAGGTCTCCGCCATGGTAACATTACATTTTAAGAGAGGAATTTTTCGTAATTCGACCCTTAAAGGGCAAAAATGCTAATTTTTCTAAAATTCGTTTTTTGTATCTCGAGCCATTTATCTCCCTGGATATCTAACAAAAATCTATAAATGAAGTAGGATTATAAGGAGTAATGTCTCAGCTTTGTGAAATCATATTTTAAGAAATAATTGTTTTGGAATTCAACCATTAAAGGGAAAAAGTATAAATTTTTCTATAACGCATTTTTGTGTCACGAGCAATTTATCTCCCTTATTATCTAACCGTTATAGATAAATGAGGTATCATATTAAATAATAAGGTCTCCGCCATGGTAACATTATATTTTAAGAAAGGAGTTTTTCGTAATTCGACCCTTAAAGGACAAAAATGGTAATTTTTCTAAAATTCATTTTTTGTGTCTTAAGCAATTTATCTCATTGGATATCTAACCAAAATCGAAAAATCAAGTAAGATTATGAGGAGTAATGTCTCAGATTTGGTGACATCATATTTTAAGAATGAATGTTTTTGGAATTCAACCCTTGAATCGAAAAAGTATAAATGCTTCTATAACGCATTTTTGTGTCACGTGCCATTTATCTCACTTGATATCCAACCGATATAGGTAAATGAGGTATCATACTAAAGATTAAGGTGTCCGCCGTGGTAACATTATAATTTAAGATAGGAATTTTTCGTAATTCGACCATTAAAGGGAAAAAATGTCAATTTTTCTAAAATGTGTTTTTTGTGTCTCCCTGGATATACAACCAAAATCGATAAATGAAGTAGGAGTATGAAGTAATGACTCAGCTTTGGTGACATCATATTCAACCTCACTTTTCACAGAACTTTTTTTCGCGAAATTTTCGCATGGGTCGTCTACTTTAACAAATATTTTACTTCTTTCGCTGAAAAATTAATTAAAACAAACTGCAATAAGCAAACTAAAGATGATCCCAGTCCTTCCACAATATCAAGTGCCACAATGTACCTTACTGAAACAAACCCTGATGAAATTAAAAAAATCATTATTACATTAAAAAATAGCTATGTGGACTAGATGAGGTTCCAGATTTCATATTGAAAATTTGTGCTAATTATGCAGATGACCCTCTAGCAAAAATCTTTAACATATCTGTGCAAACTGGAACTTTTCCAGAAGTACTCAAAACTGCAATAGTGACTCCACTGTTAAAAAATGGTCCTCCTGATCAGTTGGCAAATTATAGGCCTGTGTCCCAATTAAGTTTTTTTTCCAAAAATATTAGAAAAACTCTTCCTTGACAGACTCCTTTAGTTTATCAACAAATATGCACCACTTTCTACCCAGCAGCATGGATTTAGGAAAACTAAATCGACTCATACAGCAATCTTTGAATTCTTAAATTCTGTTTTAAAAGCTTTGGATGGAAATGATGTGGCTACAGGTATCTTCCTAGACCTATCAAAGGCATTTGATGTAGTAGATCATGGTATACTATTAACTAAACTGGAAAAAATGGGGATAAGAGGGAATGCAAAAAACTGGATAAAATCGTACCTTGAAAACCGTAAACAAAGAGTGTCTGTTGACTATGAAACAACATACCAGAAAAATTGTACTAAGGAAAAATATACCTCAGATGAACAGTTTGTTAACTATGGTGTACCCCAAGGTTCGGTGTTAGGACATATTTTGTTTCCAATTTATATAGATGATCTAACTAAGAATATCGATCCAAAAGATGCAGTTCACCTCCCAAAACATTAAAAATTTAGAATTTTAAAGCGAATAGAACAATGAGTGAGTTGAAAAACTGGTTTGACACAAATAATTAAATCTTTAATGAGGAGAAAACAGTGTGTTTGGATTTTTGTCTACCTCATTCTGCTAACAAAAACAACATTCAAGTATCCATTTGTGGAAAAGATCTAAAAAAATGTAAATGAAACCAAATTCTTGGAATTATGGGTACAACAGAACATGAAATGGGATGTAAATATAAGTAAATTAACGAAAAGACTGTCCACAGTGTGCTACGAGCTGAGAATCCTTAGGGATACTACTAGCATTAGTACAGTAATGCAGGTATACTATGGCCATTTCCACTCGCTGGTCAGATATAGAATTATTTTCTGGGGTAGCTCATCACAAAGCACTGATTTGTTTAGGATGCAAAAAAGAGCAGTGAGAACTATATGTCACCTAAAAAGACTAGAATCGTGTAGAGCACATTTCATTAACCTCACCATTCTGAATGTTCCTTGTCTGTACAACTATGAAATAGTTCTTTTCACAAGAGAGTACCTCCTAAGAAACAACAAACTAATAAAAAATGATATGATACATAATTACCTCACTAGAGGACATTCAGACATCCACAAAATTGCAGGACTACTACAATACAATAATACAATACATTACAATACATTCATTTTCCATTGATCCCAATATAAGAGACTGGCTCTGTGGGATGTGGAAAGTTGTCAATTTACAGATAAACAGTTGCATAACAAAATAATAAGTACACCACTAGATGTACAGTCATAGTATACATGGTACATTAAACACTTCCATTACAAAATAATACATACACCAGAAGATGTACAGTCATAGGATATATGGTACATTAAAAAAAAAAATTAACAAAATAATACATACACCACAAGATGTAGAGTCGTAACATATATAGTACTATAAACAATTACATAACATACTAAATACATACACCAGGAGATGTAGAGTCATAGCATACATGGTAAATTAATTATTTGAACTATATTTACACAAGATACTGGCAGTTATTTTTAAGAGACCTTAGAAATAAATTTTTCTACAGAGTAGAAGGAGTTGTCAATTAAAAATTCTTTCAATTTTTTCCTGAATTTATTCTTATCATCTACTAGACATTTAATATGTGTTGGGAGCATATTGAAGATATGTATCCCTGAATATCGGACCCCTTTTTGAACAAATGACAATGACTTGTAAGTCTTGTGAAGATCATTTTTACTTCTAGTGCCGTAATTGTGTATTTTACTATTTGTTTCAAACAAAGTATAATTTGTGACTACAAAGGACATTAATGTGTTTATATATTCAGATGCTAATGTTAAAATCCCTTACTTCTTGAACAGCTCTCTACATGAAGTTCTATTGCTAACCCCACACATTATTCTTATTACACGCTTTTGGGCTCTGAACACTTTATCTCTATGGGTAGAATTGCCCCAGAATATTATTCCATATGACAATAAGGAGTGAAAATAAGCAAAATAAACTAGCTGCCTCATACGGAGATCACCTAAAGCTGAAATTGTACGAATTGCAAACGTAGCTGCTCCCAATCGCTTTAGTAAGTCAGAAACATATACTTTCCAATTTAAATTATGATCAATACACAAACATAGACATTTGACACTATCTACCTCTTGAATAGACTGGCCTGCAAATTTTATGTCTATGTCAGGTGTTACTCTGTGTGATGTACTGAATTGCATATACTGAGTTTTATCAAAGTTTAAAGACAAGCCATTAGCTGTAAACCATTTATTAATCAGTTCAAAGACATAATTAGAAATATATTCTGTAGATAAATCTGGAGTGTTTTTAATTCCTATGTTTGTGTCATCTGCAAATTGGACAAATTTTGAGTTTTTAGATGAAACCTGTAGATCAATTATATATATTAAAAACAATAGTGGCCCCAATATAGAACCCTGAGGTACTCCACATCTGCATAATTTCCACTCAGAAAACAGTGTACCTCTTAAGGCAGCCTTAAAATTCTCCATTGACACTTTCTGTTTTCTATTTAAAAAAAGTATTTTTAATTCGGGAATAACACTCTATAATAAAATACCAGAAGAAATAAAAAAAAATGCTTCCTGCAGCTCCTTTAAAATAAAACTAAAGGCATTTCTAGTTAGGCACAGTTTTTACTCTATTGGTGAATATGTGGACTCATAAAAAATGTGTTTTAAGATTTTTGAAATTTTGTTTTCTTCAACTATTGCATTGTTAAATTCTCTTCATGTACACTAGTTTTGTCATTATATTATCAATCATATATATAAGTTCCATCATCTCATAATAATATGTAACATCTAATCATCAAACTGACTTATCCAATGTCAAATGTGCACCTGTACTATAAATTGACTAAATGGATCAATAAAAATCTAATCTAATCTAATCTAATTTTAAGCACTCAGTTAGTGCTTCTGATTAATTACGATCTGACCACAAGGAGAAGTATAAAAGAAGGCAAAATAACTCATTCAATATTCATTCGAATTCTTCTCTGGACATTTTGAAAGGTTTTTAAAATTTGTCTTCAATCAATGTAAAAGTATTAGCAATAAGAAACTAATCGTAATATGCCAGGTATGGGTAGGGTTGCCAGATGGCCGGGAAATCCGTGAATGTCCCGGAATTTGGTGTCTGGTCCCCTGTCTAGGAATTATGCGTTACTGTCCCGGATTTCCCTTATATTAGTTTTTTCCTTAAACTCCGTTCACCACGATGGCAAAGAGGCCAAGCCAAGTATCCCATGCTCGCAGCGGGAGAATGGAATATACGAACAGTTTGAGCTTTTGTCCCTTAAATAAGAGGAATTGAAACTGACAGGAAAATATTCTTTGAATTTTCTGGGATTTTGAAACTTCTAGATGCAGTTAACATTAATTCCCTTTATACAGAGTTCAGATGTCTGAAACATGTTTTTGAGGTTCTTCCAAAAGATTTTCCAAACGATAAAATCTGGGCCATTTTCTTTAGAACAAGCGTTTCTAATGATTTTGTAAATTTAAAGAAAATTGTTGGTTTTGTTTTGTCAATTGTAACAAGCAATGCCTTTCGCGAGACATGTTTTAGGCCAATGAATAATTGATGGAATAAAGAGCGAAACAGAATGTGCATGGATTTGATCAAGGCTGAACTGCAAACTCAGCCATTATGCAAACTCTGTTACTAGAACTTCTACCTAAATAAATGCTTCTATAGCGTTGCATTATTGATCTTTTAAATTCGCAAAAGCCAAGATTTCCCTCGATCCTCTTTCGGCATGCACAAGTCTTCCAGTAAATCATACACATTATGCCTTTCCTTTTACTAAAGATGTATAATGGCAAATTACTATTAAAAATATGTAACGTCATGAAAAACCATCTGTTTCAGAAAATCAAAAATTGAGTCAGAAGAATATTTCACAACTCTTCATCAGTAAATAGCCACAAGACTTCATCTTTTTAAAAAATGGTTTGTTTTTGTAACATTGTTTTTATATTAAAATACGGTCGATATATCGATACTTTTTCTTCGATATATAGAATCCGATCAATTTTATGAATGATTGTAACGCCAATGCAATTGTAATTGTTGTTTTATTTTCTGAACGCGTTTCGCTTCATTTGCGTAGTATCTTCAGCGGTTCTGTATTTTCTTTGGTCACATATGCATATAATTGTACAGCCTTTTAGCATCAGTTATGTTTGTAACTGCAGTATATACTACACATGTTGATTGCATTTTTGTGGTAAGACATCCGAACTCAATGTATTACAGTGCTTAGGGCCCGTTCTAGGGGGTGGGGAGGGGGGGCAAACCGGGCATTTGCCCGGGGTGCTAAAATTTAGGGGCGCCATTTCGGCTGTAAGTGTGACAAAAATATTAATAATATTAATGTGTTAAATACCCAATTAATAAAAAAAAATCCACATACCGATTTTTTAGTTCGTTAAAAACTTACAGTTCTTAGCTATTTGGGTGCGCCCCTAGAGACTTTGAAGATACTGGGCGCGGACTTCAAAGGGGCGCGCCGTTGCCCAGCCTCTGTGTGAATTGCGCCATAGGAGCAACTTCAAATGCGCCGCGCCCGCGCCATGTCTCAGCCTGAAATCCGCGCCCATCTCATCTGTGTGAATTGGGCCTTAGCACGCCAGTAGAACGCTGTTTCGACTTTTGTTGTCTCAACTTGCTTATTATTGCTAATTATAAAAGTGGTTTCATTACACAACAGCGTTAGACTTACTATTACGTTATTAGTAATAAGTGGAAGTTCATAAAATTTACTTCATGATTTCATAATTCCTGAAGGTAAGTATATCTATGATTAAACTGTTATTTAGTTGGATATACGACATAAGCGCACAACGACAAAAGCGCACAACGACAAAAGCACACATCAGAGGCGCGGTAGGTGGGGGCTGTTACACCTGATCTCGGCTACCTGCACTGATTCCGACGTAATACTGCCCACAAGTTACTAGACGCTGTGAAAAGGAGTGTTTTTCGCAATTGCAGCTAGGCTCTAATTCATGGAATCGATAGTTCTTGGCGGGAGACGCTGAGTATTTATTTTATTGAACTGATGAACCAAATCAATATGGATCTTAGTTATTGGAAATCGGAGTGGAATAATTTGCATAATAATAACTTCTAGTAATCCGAGCCTCACAGATTTGTTGTACAAATTAGATACAGGCATTGTAAGTGTTATGGTTGGGTTAAATTACAAACGCTAGCTTTGATCGCTTGTGAAAATACTGTAGGTTAGTGGGTGTGGGACAGTACTTACAATCATTAATAAATAAATAATATTACCAGCTGCTGATTACCGATTAGTTACTTCACATACCATTAGTATACTCAATTTCGAATGTTAACTGCTAATATATGATAACCCATGATGCTTATTATATATACGAATGTGGTTTACAAATACTCTAATTGCTGCATTTGTAAATCGTCTCAACAAAAATAAATTCATTTGCTATTTTAGTGAATGTGAATAACTTTGTCAGTTGGGTTAATAAGAGCATTGCGCGACAATCACTCCACAACATCTTTTTTTTTTTGTCTAACACTATGCTTTCTTTATGTTCACAGGGTATGGAAAATATTTTGTGTTGTGCATTAATATTTTTTTATATCGACTGAGAATTATTTATCTTAGATATGGTATTAGCTTATTTAGAACAAGGATAAATATTTACTTTTTGTACTATTTTATAGTTTACATTGTTTTAGTTACGTGCGTGCTTCTTCCAAAACGTCTGACGGTCAAAGAAAACTATCTGGTTACCAGTACAAAAAAAGAAGATTGGGAAAGGAAGCGGAAAGGCAGAATCAATCTGGCGCGTTAAAAAAATATACTGTATTCAGGGTTTACCAAAACAAATCTTAGAATCCAATATCAGGTCGGGATACAAAAGAAGTACAGAATCGTCAGAGAATAATAGCAAACAAATGAACGAAGTTTCTAAACCAACTGGAACTGACACCAACGTGAGACTCACAGAAGGCGTTTTAAAACTTTGTAGCCAAGAATTTTACGAGACGCCGTAAGAAGCATTTTAGTAAGGCAAGGTCCACCTAAATTATTGCATAATTACAAATTTTCTTCCAATGACACAGGTCGACATTTTAGCGCAAAATATTATGCACGAATTTTAAGCAACGGAGAGCAAATATTGTGAGATTAGCTACTATCTTTCACAAAACTGTGTTTACTGCTTCTGTTGCAAAATTTTCGGCTGTTTAGTTAGTTCTCTCTCAAAGAAGGGTTTTAAAAATTGGAAGCACCTCGACGAAACTTTAAAAGAGCACGAAATTTCGAAAAATCATATTCAGGCAAAAAGGATTAAATTGTTGTAAACCTGTAGATGCTGCCACTCAAAGAGTTATTAATGCCGAAATAAATCTTTGGAATGAGGTGCTTCTAAGAATCGTTGCAATTACCAAAATGCCTGGTAAAAGTTGACTGGTTGTTCAAGGTACAAGCGACAAGTTGTTTGAGCATAATAAAGATAATATCTTAAAAATAGTTGAGTTACTGTCTGAATACGATCCCATTATGGAAGAGCACGTCTGTTGACTGCTCTAAAAAGTAGAGACTCAAGCTCAATATCTTGGGAAAAATATACAAACCGGGATAGTAGATTTGCTGCATCAAACTGTAAAGTCTCATGTTATTAATGAAATTAAAAAAATGCAAACATTTTTCCACAATTTTAAACAGTAATCCTGACTTGAGTAAGATACAGCAAATTACTCTTGTAATCAGGTATGTTTCAACCAATAAATTTAATCCTGATGTTGAAATTAAAATTAATGAAAGCTTTTAACACTTCTTACCAGTGGAAAGATCCACAGGAAAACAAATGTCTGACATTATGGTTGGAGAACTTAATGACTTGTGTTTAAATTTGCAGGATATCAGAGGACAGGGACTGACAACGGGTCCAATATGAGGGGCAATAAAGCAGGAGTCCAATTTAGAATTAAACAATATAATTCGTGAGCATTCAATGTTCCGTGTACAGTGGTACCTTGAGATACGAATTCAATTCGTTCCGTGATCTTTGTCGTATGTCAAAAAAATCGAATCTTAAAGCAAAATTTCCCATTTAAAATAATGTAATATATATTAATGCGTTCTAGTGATACGAAAATGCCCCAAAACACGGTTAAATTACATATAATATACACAATGTGTATATAAATTAACGATGAATATCACATAATGTTCACACATAATATTTAATTTTAATGTTTACACATAATACATAACACATACAGTAATGTTTAATCATCATTCATCACAATCATCACTTCCACGCCGGTCCTTTTTGGCCTCACTTTCCGGACTTTCACTGCGTGAGACCTTCACAAAGTAACGATCAAGAGAGGTCTGTTTCCTCCTCCCCTTTAAAATGTTACGAAAGAATGTGAGACACGTATCATTAAATAAGGCACACGCTCTCCCTGTAAACAATTTCTCTGGGTGTCTTTTTTCCACAAAATCCGACACTTCCCGCCACTTGCCGAGGATATCATGAATTTCACGTGAAGTAAGTTCCTCTTCATGCTGGACCTCCTCCTCTTTGCTGTGTTCCATCTTTTGAAGCTCTTTCAGCTCATCCGTCGTGAGTTCTTCAGCATGCTTCTCAACGAGATCAGCAACATCTGCCTCGTCTACCTCCAGGCCCATGGAGCGACGAATGGATACTATCTCTTTCTCAACAGGCTAGAATCTCTCAAAGTCTTGCTCTAAAACAACATCTGGCCTTAGTTTCCTCCAAGCAGAGTTCAATGTTCTTTTGGTGACACCTTGCCAGGCAATATCTATAAGCTTAAGACAAATGACAAGGTTGTAATGATCCTTCCAAAACTCCCTCAATGTTAGGTTCGTATTTTCGACAACTTCGAAGCAACGCTTGAAAAGATGCTTCATGAAAAGTTTCTTAAATTGGAGATAACCTGCTGATCCAAGGGCCGAAGGATAGACGTTGTATTGGCTGGCAGATAGAAAACTTTAATAAATTTAAATTCATCTAAAAGGTCATCCTCAAGGCCAGGAGGGTGACCTGGAGCATTATCCAACAGAAGGACACACTTAAGCGGCAGACTATTATCGGTTAAGTATTTTTTCACTGAAGGCCCACAAACAATGTTCATCCACTCAATAAATAACTGACGGGTCACCCATGCTTTACTATTTGCACTCCACAGAACTTGTAATTCTTTCATAACTTTATAAGCTTTGAAGGCCCTTGGGTTTTCCGAGTGGTAGACTAGCAACGGTTTCACTTTGAAGTCCCCACTAGCGTTAGCGCAAAGGGCAAGAGTTAGTCTGTCTTTTATAGCCTTTTGGCCGGGTAGAGTCTTTACTTCTGCCGTGATAAACGTACGCCTAGGCATTTTTTCCCCAAAATAACCCTGTTTCGTCACAATTGAATACTTGTTCCGGTAGGTATCCTTCTTCACTAATAAGTTTCTCAAAACCCTTAATGAAATTTTCAGCCACCTTAATATCTGCACTAGATGCTTCTCCACGACGAATTACTGAATGAATGCCACTTCGTTTCTTAAACCAGCCACGACTAGCTTTGAACCCCTCACCACCTTGCGATGATTCTCCCTCCGTCTCGGCTGCATCACGCTTGAGGTCTTCGAAGATGGTGCTAGCCTTTTCACAAATAATCGCTTCAGAAATAGAGTCACCAGCCAGTTGCTTCTCCTTAATCCATAATAAAAGTAGCTTTTCCATCTCATCATGTGTATCAGTTCGTAGCTTTGAAATAATGGTGACGCCTTTGGAAGGCTGCAGCTTCTTTATCGCTTCCTTCTGTTTGATGATCTTGGATATTGTAGGACTGCGGCCATACTCATTTGACAAGTCGATGATACGAACGCCATGCTCATGCTTTGCTATAATTTCATGTTTCACTTCCATCGAGATCATTTTCTTAGGTTTTTTTCTTTTCACCAGCTTTGTCTTTAACTTTGGGATCCATGGTTAAAATAAAAAAATGAGTATATACCGTATATCCAAAATAACACGAAAAACAGCCACAAACACATTGAATAACACAGCGACTTGGGAACGATGCGGCATCAACAACCAAACATAGCGACAGCGCGGACAGGAAGCTATGCGAACGCTCTGCCATATAGCGTTTACCTACCAGTGTAAAATTACCATAGACAATAGCTATAAGCTTTTCATCATTTCCTATTGAAATATCTATGGTATTTCACAAAATAATATCGCGCATCGCAAATTCGTATTTCAAATTTTTCGTTGTATGTCGAGGTATACATTTTCGAATATTTTATGTCGTATCTCAAAATATTCGTATGTTAGGAAATACGTATCTCAAGGTACCACTGTAGTAGCCATTCTCTCAATCTTGTTATTAATGGCAAAAGCATCCTTGGAAGCCGCTAATTTCTTCAACATGGTCCAAAAAATATATTTATTCTTTTTGGCATCTACTTTTCGATGGGAAATACTTTTAAAGCATGTTCAGGGTTCAACTTTGTAAACATGGAGTGTAGATGGGTGAGTAGGATAGAGGCTTTAAACCCTTTAAAATTTCATTTGGGAGATGTATATGACGCCTTGCTAAGCATTTACGAAAACCAAGAAATTGATAATTTAATGATTTAGCCATTTTGGCTGATGAAGTAAATTTTAAGATGTAATAAAAAATTCGCAACCTGAAAGTAAGAAAAAAAAGTTTTTTTTGTGATTTTAGCGTATTTGATGTAATCTCGTTTTATTTTCAAAATAGTGGCATTTAGATTGTTTGTGTGATAATATCCATCTGTAATAGCATTTAAAAATGTAAAAAATAAGGTTAATTTGTCGCTATGTACAGATATTTCATAGCTAACTTCTCTATTTTGTGCTACTAGATCAAAATTCAACAAGTTTATTTATGAATATATGATTTTATTAAAATTAAATATTTTATTCGATTAAATTTATATATATATATATATATATATATATATATATATATATATATATATATATATATATATATATATATAATTCTACATAATCTTAAGGGGAACCGGAGGTGCCTATGCTGCCCATGTTAAAATCACTAAGTTTAAGGAACATTTATGAACAATCTACCAAACAGAATAATTTGAAATTTTTTCAACATACAAAGTGGTTTAGTATTGCAGTTATGATGGAGGGATATTGGAGTATCTTTTATAGTTTCCTTTCAATATTTTTTTATTTAATGATCCAACGTTTTTTACAAAATTTGCTTTATTTTAATCAAATTGACATGAAACTACTGAACATATTGTTTAATATCTGTGTTACAATTTAAGTTTGACTACTATGAGTGTTGTATAAAAATTTTATCTCCCTAGTTTCAGTGGATTTTGAGAAAATGTTCCTTACATTAGGAAAATTCTAATTCACGGGAAATGGCTATCAAAGTTTCTCAATACATTCCTGCACTATAGGATGGATTATCAGGGTCTTCTTCTTCATTATCCAAAAGCTTCCTTTTTGGTCTTCTTTTCTGGCCTGTTGTTCCATCATATTTCATATTCCTTTCTCTTCTTTCTGCTCCTCTTATGCTCTCTCTGTCACTTCCACCAGTCAACTTCTTGCTAGAAGATGTCTCAGGGCGCTGGCCAGCCGTGTTTTGCTTAGCAGAAGAGCGCATTGTTTCCGTAATTACGGCATCGCAACTTGGTATTAGTGTTAATTTTCTTTTCCCTACGTTCTTCCTCTTCTTATATACACGATTACTAAAACGTGGCATCGTAACCAGAAGAATGCTTTACACAAGAAATATAATATTACTATCAACAGGCGCAACACTGACGTAATTCGAAACAAAGATACGATGTTCGGCGCTCTTAGCGCTTCATTTATCACAGAAAACATTGTAGCCAACCCTTGCACACTCACTGTATGGGTAACATAAGGAAATATTCAACTTCAGGTCGAGAAAAGCCAAGTAGTTCGCCAAGAAGTCGCGAGATGCACTCAGCGGCCCCGCCAATTTCCTCTGCAGGCGCGAGAGAAAATGGTAATAACTCCACTTCTAGGGCAAGTAGAACAATAATTCAAAGTTTTCATTAAAGAGGAATGTTCCAATTAATTTTTGATAGCAAAAAAAAAAAAAAAAATCTTTTTTTTTTTTATTTGACCGGAGGTGGTCAAATAACCACCTCCGGCTCCCCTTAAGGGGCGGCAATTTGTCTATTTTGTCCGGGGCGGCAAAACCGCTAGAGCGGGCCCTGCAGTGCTACGCAAATAATCACAAAAATGCAACCAACATGTGTAATATTTACTGCAGTTACAAACAAACATAACTGATGCTTAAAAGCTGTACAATTATAAACATATGTGACCAAAGAAAAATACAGAATCGCTGAAGATGCTTCGAAAATGAAGTGAAACGCGTACGGAAAATAAAACAACAATTTCAGTTGCATTGGCGTTACAATCATTCATA